>JAEPRD010000131.1:0-91277 GCA_016758985.1 Mucor saturninus
GTTCTAATAAATGTTAAGTCTTCTTAACTCTTTTCATTAAACTAAATTTTCAGTCTTTCTCAGACGTACTAAATTAGACTTGTGATGTAATATCCTTATAGTTCTTACTATGACATTTATTGTTAAGGTTATATCACAAATGGTATCAGCATGGATAAATCTTTGTTAGCTCTAATATGGCTATAGCCTTGCTAGGTCACCACAGTCTTTATTATACAATAAATTGGGTTCTTTATATACATATTCAGGGCTGGCTGAATATCAATCATTTAAGTGAAACCTGTCAAATATACAATAGGCGTTGTTGTGTTTTAAGGTAAAGTAAAAATTATAAAAAGACTATAGGAGTATTTTGAGACTGTTTATAAGATGTCTTTATTAATAAATGAAATGTACGAGTATTTATATAAAAGACTGTCTGCTGTGTTCATATCTCTAGTGCTATCTTGAAGTTATCATTGATTAACCAAAAATGTATATGATTATTACATGGTCACTAATTTAGTCTTGTTCTAATAAATGTTAAGTCTTCTTAACTCTTTGCATTAAACTAAATTTTCAGTCTTTCTCAGACGTACTAAATTAGACTTGTGATGTAATATCCTTATAGTTCTTACTATGACATTTATTGTTAAGGTTATATCACAAATGGTATCAGTATGGATAAATCTTTGTTAGCTCTAATATGGCTATAGCCTTGCTAGGTCACCACAGGCGTATTGTCAATTAAAGATCGAGCATCTCATGGTACCTTCGAGAATCTTGTTATTGCCGAGCGATCATATCATTGGATTGTATTATCTGGAATAAATGTATGACTATTGTTTTCTATTATATTAATGAGTAATCAATGCGTAGTAAATAGAGTGTAATAGCATGTATTTAATTTAAAAAGTGATGCAATAATGATTTATAGAAAGGCTATCAGAGAAGAAAGAAAGAATCGATGATAGAGTTATATCTGTATATAAGCTCGATCACAACAGGCAAGAAACTCAGTTTGCTGTGTCATGATCTGACAATTGCTTGCTCGCTTTGCCCGCCTATTTAAAATGATTCTTTAAACAGCCGATAGGAATCACTGTTCCATCACTTTCATTCCACTGCTTCAATATTTCATAGGCTGTAGAGCGTGAGATAAAACAAGTTTTAGCATGTTTAGCGTCACTGGGGTCTTCCTCTTGCATTGCAGAACCCAATTGCTTAGTGTCAATCCACACATTAAGACAATTGACACAAGCCGGAATTTGATAGGGCCCCTGTTATGGGTATACGTCTACTTGAAGCTTGCATTCCCTCTTTTTTCTTTTTACCACTAATTGTTCAATGAATAAAAATATATTTCTCACTCTAAACCCCAAGTTTTTTATTTTTTAAGAAAACAAGATTGATCTTGTAGACATAATTCATCGGTATATAAATTTATAGAGATAATACGCGTTGAAAGAAAACCTAGTTCTTTGCTATGAAAAAGAAGTGGAATCCACAACCGCTCTTTCCTCCTGCTCATGCAAGCTATAGATGTACGAATAATGAACAGCATCCAGCTACGCAATAATATACATTTTATGATAGACCTGGTTTAATAATGCAAGGAATTGAGAACAAACTCTTCAAGTAGCTTCTTTAACAATACATAATAGAAAACTGATCGAAAGTTACTGATCGACCCTCTGAACAGTCGTACATCTGAATATCATTCATAAACAGCACTGAATTTCTTTAAACTATGTTTACAATAGCATTGGATAACCTGAAGTAAATTTAGTGGCAAAAGATTTTCAGTTGTTTTGTAAGTATCCATAAAGGGCTCGATTAACCCCTCCGAATATGATATATTGCTTTGTTTTAATGTTGGCTTATGGCTCTAAAATATGTCTTAAAAACTTAAGACTGTCGGATTACCATGCATTTACAATTTATGAACGAGATAGGGAAAGGGAGAGGGAGAAGAGAAGATAGAGTTCTGAGTCAGCTTCAGGTGAAGAGTAGAAATCAGCTTAACGGTTTTTACTTTCGGAACGCTGGATAAGTCTCGGTGCTTGAACCCACCAAAACTGTAAATCACCACTTGTGAGAAAATAAAACTTGTTTTTTTTTTCTTTCAACTTAATTAAAAAATGAATAACTCTGCATTTACAACAAGAGTCAAACGATTACAAGAACACCTGTCCTCACAGTATGTCGATTTCGATAAAGACACTACAACTGATCGTTTACATTCCTTGTACTCAGATTTCTATAAATTAAAAGTGCTTAATCCGTACGGTTACGAAGCTAATGTTGATTATTGGCGAGCAGTTATATTAGAATGCAACGTTCACGGCTATCTGGCTTCCAAGGACTATAGCTGTTTTATTGATAAAGATGAAATTACCGATTTATTCCATAGACCAAATAAAGGCAAACCACTTAGTTTAGATCATGTCATAGTAAGAGGAGTTGAAAAAAAAATGCATGGATTTTTTTAAAAAAAAGGCTCATCCTGTATTTTTATGTAGTCAGATATGGTTCATGTCACGCAGGATTTATTGACACAAAAAGAATATGAAGAACGATACCCAATCACTATACATGCAACATCTTTTCAATGGCTTCGCTGGATATACTATCAACCTTTAAAATGGCTTATACCAGAAACCCCATCTAGTCTTTACATTGTACTACCAACAATTCAAGAATATTGTAAACTTATTGTGCAAAAACACTATTTAAAGCCGTTGAGCAGTTCGTTGGATAATCTATTCAGTTTTCATGAATTCAAGGAACTTTATGGCACCATTCCTAGTTTTGAAGACACTATTGTCAAATTGAGCGATCTGGACATTTGGATGGTCCTGAGATACTTGAACCATTGTTATGGGGTTGCTTTAGCAGAAACAATAAAGACATTTGGCGCTAGTTCTATCGTAAATATAAAAATACGTAGTAATGATGTTATAGGGCGCTAATAGTTTTTCCCCGGGGTAGATCATCAAATTCCCCGATCGAAATGAATCAGCGCTAGTAGCAGCAAAGATAACAGAAAATGACAAAGCGGTTATTAATTTAAAAAGTGCATGCTCGATATTCCATCGTCAGGTGGATGAATTACAAATCAAGTTGGAGGAGTAAGCATGAAAAAAAAAAAAATGAAAAAAGATGAAGGCGATACTGACTTCTTACACAGGTTTATCCAATCATCAAAGGAACATTATAAAAACGGGCGTAAATCACAAGCACTTTACATGTTGAAAAAGAAAAATCAAGTATTACAGATTATTGATCGACGACTCAAGACTCTGGAGACGTTGGAAACAATCTTGCTTAAAATTGAAGCGTCACAAAATGATTTTCAGGTAACTATATATATTTTAATATGTTATATCCAGACAAGTCTTTTTAAAATATACAATGCAGGTTGTGCAAGCATTTAATTTGGGTGCAGATGCATTAAGAACAATATTAAACGATAAAGACTTGAATCCAGATTCGATTGAAAAGACGATGGAAAAGGTACAGGATTCATTGGAAGATCAAGAGGACATAGAAAATGCTATAAAAGCCGGTAATGATCAGGCAGCAGACACATATTTACCGGATGTGAATGATGAAGAGTTAGAGAAGGAGTTGGATTCACTTGCTGATACTCGTCATGTCAATCTAACTCAGCCAATTGATACCGAATCCGAATTATTACGTTTGGAAAGTGTTTTATCATCATTGAATCATCCAGCGCAGCAAAAAAGAGTCAATAAAATAAAAGAGTTGGCCTAAACTTGGTCATCACAAGAGTGGGTGATGTAAAAACATGGAACGGGATTCTCGGAGTTTAACGTAAAGCCACTGCATTTTAAATATTTTTGACGAATGACATACACCACGCCCACACGCACAACACACGCACACAACACATTTCCTTTCCTATAAAAAATCCCTTTCTTTCCTATCTAAATTTTATTTCCCTTTATTACATACTAAAAATACTTTATAATATCTTGGTGTATACTTACACTGTAGAGCTTCAAATAATATAATGGCTTCCCCAGATAACCAACTACAACAACAACAGCAGCAAGATGTTCACGTTAGTTTTGGTGCGGAAAAGGCAACAAACTATGATGAACAATCTCCTGAGCTAAATTATACAAACTATTATGCACCGCTTTCCCAATCTTATAATAGTAATGAAACCAACATGAGCAATATACCCTCGACATCAGAAGACATGAGCAACCATTATACAAACTACCCAACACGCTCCTCTTTTCAACATCGCAGTACACTGGACAACTCTTACGGTATTCCGGCTTCAAACGAAATCAATGATGAATCCATTTCTCATGATGCAGAAAAGGTTGTGGAAGTATCACCCAATGAACGTTATGTAAAATTAAACACCTTGCTGGGTAAAGGAGCTTATAAAGTGGTATACAAAGCTATCGATCGTGAAGAAGGCTATGAAGTAGCATGGAACACAATGCAAGCCATGCAATCACCCAACAATAAGGATTTGGAGCATGAAATCCAGATTCTGAAATCCGTTCGTCATCCGAATATTATTGCCTTTCATGATGCCTGGTATGGTGAAAACGAGTTCGTATTTATAACAGAATTGATGACTTCGGGTACTTTGCGTGAATACATTCGAAAATTAGCACCTTTACCTAATCTCAAAATCATCAAGCGCTGGTCTCGTCAAATTTTAAAGGGTCTTGCTTATCTACATGGACACAATCCACCAATTATTCATCGTGACATTAAATGTGATAATATATTTATTAATGGCGCACACGGTGAGGTCAAGATTGGTGATATGGGTACCGCTGAAATGAAATTGGGTAAGAAATACACTGTCATTGGTACGCCCGAATTCATGGCTCCAGAAATGTACGAGGAACAAGGTTACAACGAAAAGGTCGATATTTATGCTTTTGGCATGTGCCTTTTGGAAATGGCGACCGGTGAATATCCATATGGGGAATGTAAAAATGCTGCTCAAATCTACAAAAAAGTATCCGCTGTAAGTATTATAAATATACACATATATATATATATGTATTGGATGTGTACATGATATTTAACTCTATGCTCGTAGGGTATCAAGCCAGCATGTCTTTTAAAGGTTCAAAATCCCGAAGTTTTAGGCGTGATTGAGAATTGTTTGAGTAACGAGGATGAAAGAATGTCAGCTCAAGAAATTTTAGAACATTCGTTTTTAGCAGTTGAGCCCGACGTTGTTTTGTTAGCTGCCGATCCAGATAATGTGCATTTAACGCTTCAAGTTGTTTTCAAGGGCATGGATAAACTCTCTGTCAAGTTTGATTTCAATGTCGAAACCGATACAGCTGAGGAAGTGGTGAGAGAAATGATTGAAGAGCAGGTGTTACCCGAGAGATACCAGCATCATATCACAAAGGAGATAAATCGTATTTTACGTGACATTGATAAGCCAACTGAATCAGAACAGGCAGAACAAGTGCGTAGATCGGTTTGGAGGCGAGAAAGCGACATAAGGAATGAGCTGGATCGCACCCGTGAAGAACTGAATCAGGCTACAGAACGTGTATTAGAAATTGAACAGAAATGTGATACGTTTGAAAGTAGGGCTCGTGCAGCTGAAACAAGATATAGAGATGCTGTTAGAAACCTGAGAGAATTAGAGGAGTTAAAATCATCTGCAGCCGAAGAGGAGTCGATAAAAAAGCCATCGTTAAATGAAGCCTTGTCTTCCATGACAGTTACAAATACGGGAACTGCCAGTACAAATGGGCTCAATACTCCGGAGGAGCGAGAAAAATTGGTTTCTCATATTTTGGATGGTAAGCCTTTATACAATATGTGATGCATATAATCAAACTTATCAGTATGAAAATAAAAACAAATAGAATATTCAGATGATACAGATATTGGTGTATTTGTAACAGATTGTGCTCTAGCATCGCATCGCGGATCAGACAAAGCTCATGAATGGGCCAGAAAATTACAAAATCAAGATATCATGACTGTAGGTGACTTGCGTGATTTACACGACGAGGATTGGGCTGGTATCGGTTTAACTGTGTTTGCATTACGAGCCTTAAAAAATATGCTTAAAGGTAAAAAGTTAGCGGCTGTTCAGTTACAGCAACAACAAGCAAATTCTATATCACCACCGACACAATCCCCTCCACCTTCTTCATCATCAATAGCTTAATATTCCAGACCCTTTTTTCTTTTTTTTTCTGATTAAACATCATAACACACTATTTACTCGATATTTGACAATGGTAACAAGATGTCTTTGTGTGCAAAATTAATATATATAATAAAAAAAAAAATAACGATTTACAACTTTTCTAATCCATCATCATGATATCATCATCTCTTTCGACAACCATTTCATCTCTTGCTTCAGCATGGACAATTTCACGACGAACTTCAGGAGTGATACCAGCATGGTATTTCTTCTTCATGACTTCCAATAATATATCCTTTTGTTCAGGGATCAAATCTTGTTTATAACGTTGAACAAACACTAACATAGATTGGTGCCAGAGAACAGGCATTTCACGAGGATCATTCATGAAACGAGCGAAATGCATGACAAGAGCATCAACAACCTTGAAAGGCAAAGCATATTTTTTGTCGAGCAAGATACGGATAAAGAGAGAATTGGGACCAGTGTATTCCATTTCGGCCAAATTTAAGATGGCAGCGGAAGAATGGAGAACGGGAATAGATACCTTTGTGAGCACACTACCGAGAATAGCAGCTTCTTTCAATGTACAAGAGCCTGATTCACACAATGGGAAAAGGATACCCTTGAAGAAAGCAGCAGGCTTATAAAGTGCCTTCTTTAAGGCAAGGTAGAGATGATAACTTAATTTTTTGGTCTCTGCAATATCATCACGAACACGATCCAAAAGTACAAGAGAAAAGAATCTTTGAACTTGTCTTGCCTTTAAATTAGATACGAACATACGAGTGGCTTCATAAGTAGCATGAGGTGTCCAACTCTCGGGTCCTGTGAGGTATAAGATTTCTTCCCAGTTGCTCAAGGAAGGAATGATCTTGAAAGCCTTAGGTAATTTACCAGACTTATAACGACTCAACAATTGACCGACCCTATAACCTATGTTAGTACTCTTTTCCGCTTTCACACTTATTTCTCGATGCAATTCCTTACTTTGTGTATACTTCCACAACCTTAGGGTTCATTGCAGGTGATAATTCGTCCTCTTGTTCTATTAACCACTAAGTGTTAATCATTCTACTATATCTTCAATAATAAAGTTTGTTTCCTTTACCAATTGCATCACGTCCTTCAGCAGCATTCTTTTCATTGATCTTTTCCATAATCATATCAGCTAAAGTCTTCTTTTCTCTGGGTGCACTAGGCAAGAACTTGTTTAAAATATCTGCATCGGCAGCATCAATCTCAAGTTCCTCATAATCTGCATCTTGATCAGCTCCATCGATTTCCTCTTCGTCAATGTCGAAACCTAAAGGAAATCTTTTCTTTGACGTATCTCTATGATAAACAAGTCAATAACACTGCATGTTGCACTACCTTTTTTTTTTTTTTTTTTTTTTTACCTTTCTTCTACGTCTTCGTCGGCCTTATCAATTTGTTCTTGTTGCTCTCTGGCAATCTTTAAAATTTTCTTTGATAACTTGGCGTCCAAATATTCCTATAACCTGCCATTAGTTGTATACTCTTTTACATTTATGTGGTGCGCCATACCTCGCCGGTTTCTTCGGCTCTGTTATTACGATCGATAAACTTTTGACGGGGAGCTTTCTTGACAGTGGTTGATTCAGGCATCTCAGCCAATTGCATGTGCAAAGGATCGTGGCGTTGAGGACGAGCTCCCTTGGACTTTGTAGCGTCTTTACCCATATTTGAAGAAATTTGAGGTTAAGTATAAAAAAAAAGGTACTCGTTTTTTAAACGTCAAAAAAAACTTCAATCCAAAGAAAAAAAAAAAAAAAAAGAGGCTTGTGACTGTCCAAGTCACTTCAAACTTTTCTTTTTTTCGAAATTGGGTGTCCTTTTGCACTTCAAACTTGTAGGGAAACAATTAAAGATTAGCTGATAATATACGCATATCCAATATTTAAGCTAACACAACTTGCAGGTAAAAAGAGGCAAAGACAATGATTAAAGATTTCTCTTCTTAATTGTCGCTATAATGAAAGCACATTAGATACAGCGCACACAATGCAAAGCTCCTCCTATCTTATATATGGGAGCTATTTCACCTTTACAGTGTATTGAAACTCTGCATGATTGTGGTTGATTAATTAAGCTTCGTAATAGAATATCCCTTTATTGACTAAAATAAATATTAAGCATATTTTTAGAATACAAAGCAACTGGGTATAATTCTCTGAATTAGAGTTTTACATTTGATGATAACTAACATCCAAGAATATGTTAAGTCTTTCAGTTTTGCAGATAATAAGAAAAAGTTTATTGAAAGATGTGCGAGAAATAATTTAGTCTGTATGTGTGATCTAAGGTCTAGGCCAGTGACAGATATGGTTGATACATTTGTATCCTGGCTCGCAATCAAACGCAGCAGTGAGACATCCTTGACCTTCAATACCCTTGAAAAAAGCATCGACAGAGACAGTTACAGACAGCAATAAGACGACGATAGCTACTAAGGTATATTTTTCGAAGAAAATGGTCATTTTGATTTAAAAGAAATGAATGTTGATGGGTAAAAAAAAAAGACTGTTGTGATGTACGTCCCTTTTATAATGATTGAGTATGACTTTCAGTTCATTATTGAATATTGACGATGCCTATTTGATTATCTGTAACATAGAATTTAACAAAGAAATGAAGAGGACATATAAAAAAGATACACAAAGAATTAAATATGGTATCACTTACTGTTAACGCTATTAACAAGATACTGTGTCATCCGATAAGAACATGGCAACTATACTCTTCCATTGATTTCGGTTTAACACCTTTTGCTCATTCGTCTCTGATCATTCTTTAGTCGCCAAATAATATAAATAATTACATATAAAAGACTGCACCAAAAATACATACAATGAAACTACGGCATTGCATGTGCTAACTTTTATTTTCGTTGTTACGAACCTAAAAATTTCTATTGGCTCGCTTAACTAACTATCATCTTGGTAACAAAGTCAACGTAATCCTCAAAAATATAAAGCTTCCCTCATTTCAGCTCCTGTATTCCTCTGTACTCTATTTAAATATATATACTTAGATAGGACGTACACACGGCTGAATAACTATTCTGTAGTGATTTTCGTCGTGCATGAACTGCAAAGAAGGGAATAAATAACCCAGCCAGTTTACCATTGGTGAAAACATATCGAGGATTATTTTAAAAATTCTTATGTATGTTCTAAGTTAATACGGGAGTTATAATTCATTCCGGCATAATTCGCTGCCCTGAATATCGCCTGCTCTAGCTGTAGTATGACTGATCAACCGCATACTTCTAAAAAAAGTGCAAAAGTGTTAAGCGTGGCCTTACTATCTAAATATTTCCCTGAGTAAATCATAGGTGTCATAATACGATATAACGTGTTCTAGTCCCATCAATATCTTATACTAATGGTTATGAATTTACTTTGATGGAATTGCTAAAACTAAATTAAGAATATCCTGATATGTTATCAGGTATTATAGAAAAAATTAATCTAACTGTTTGGAATTCCCAGACGTTTCTAGTGGCAGTAGTATTTAGCGCCTGTTAGACAACTTCGTTTAATGGCAGTTTCTTATCGGAGACGAAAACAATCAATGTGATATGTCCCGCCAGTCCATCATTTCAATCGGATGCTGATTTTATGGCCTGACAGTCCGCTTCCCGTGTATTTTACCTTGGTAAAATAGTATTAATGTTTTAATCGTATTTGAATGGCCCAAAAATATTCTTAATTAGGCCTACACTTAAATTATTGTTTATCTGGGACCACATAAATAAACTTTAGATGTTTATGTTTATAAGAACAGAAATTTATATAAATAATTTTATAATTTAAATTTACAAAACTACCACATGTCGCACTTTTTGACTGGATTCATTGGACTTCCGACAGGGCATTTGAAAGTCTCTGCAAAGTGGAGACTGTTTTGAACTACACCATTCACACGAGCAACAGAAGGCGAATGTTCGTCAGTAAAAATCTAAAAGACATGGTTAAAAAAAGCAATGGCCAAATCGAAAATATACAGTGTTTACCATTTGCAATGACGCCTTCTCTCTTTGCTTTCTACACCATACACGGCCAAAATTGATAAAGAACAAGGCCTCGGGAGACAGCTGCTCTAAACCTTCTAATACTGGGTCTCTTTTGATTGCCTGTGTTTTTTGGTAGGCCAAGAAAGAAGCAGATATACCACCATTGTCAGCAAGATTTTCTCCCAAAGTCAGCTGGATTCACACTGTTAAAAAAAATGACATGCAACAATTTTTTTTTTTTTTTTAGTTTACCTTTCCATTGACATTGATAACTTTGTTATCAGGGCCTGTTACATTGAACTTGGAATATTGGTCAATAAAGCACTTCGTTTTTTCTTCGAATTGGGCAGATGTGGCATTTGTCCACCAGTCAAGTAAATTACCATGACCGTCATATTTTCTTCCTGAGCTATCAAACGCATGCTATTGAAAAAAGAGGCGTGAGAAAATGGTGCTAAATTAAGATCGTGTAACATACGGTTAACTCATGGCCAATGACCATACCAATTCCGCCATAATTCAAGTATTCAGGATAGGCAATATTATAAAATGGTGATTGTAAGATACCTGCGGGGATGACAATCTATTATAGGAATTAAACATTGGGATGACAAAGTATTTTTATGAGGGAAATATACCTCATTTGAGTTTGGAGTGTAATATGCATTCACCGTTTGAGGAGACATTAGCCATTCATCCTTGTCAATCTCTTGACCGACTTTTTTCCACATTTTATTAGAGTACCAGTATGAACTGATAGCTTCAGTATCGTAGAAGCTAGTCTTGTTCACATAGAGACCATCGTTGTAGATTTTAATGGAGGAAGGGTTTCTTAGATCAGGCGAAATAATACTGTATCCAACCTTATGGTTGATAAGATTAACCTAGATATAGATTACATGTTTTAGTCACTATTGCATAAGGAGCGAGAATAAACCAACCTTTTCTACAGCCTTTGCTCTTGTTTGCTCATCAAGCCATCCTATATGAGGGATACGGTCCAACCAAGCATCATGAATAGTTTTGAGGAATGACTCCGCCCTTTTTCTTTCGGCTTCACATCCAAACTTCTTCAAGGTATAATAACGACCCAAAGAATTTGCAAATGTGTTACTGGTGTAACCAACGCAGATGCGCCAACGAGGTTGCTCAACAGATGTACCACTAGATATGTCACCACTCATTTTATGACTGGCAGCACGAGATATATCATCTAAAGAATACACTTTTGCAGTAATAAATTGAATGATGAGATATTCCTGTAGTGCTAAAAGAGTGGTTTCCTTTGTCAGCAACGTATTTAGTTTTTCGTAATACTCAGGGGTTCTGACAATGATTGTATCTGGAGAACGAATTCCACCGTTAGGAATGAGTGATTCTAATATGCCTGTCCAATCGATCAATGGGTTCTGACTTTGAAAATCTGAAAGCTTAGTAGGATTGTATAATTTCACGGGGTCTTGCATATCTTCACTATAATAAATATGTTAACGATTTTTTTTGTATACATAACGGGATATCATTACTTTTTAAGGGAAATATTAGCAATTTTTGTCTCAAAATCAATAAATCTGTTCACTGCTGACTCGACTTTTGCTGGATCCCAAAGAGTAAGACCAACTTTTTCACTTTCAGAGGCCCGAATTTCAGTGTCATTTCCAGCTGAGGATTGACCAATGACTTTAGTAAGAATGTCATTTAATCCAAGGCGGTATTTTTCTACCATGGCAGTATCTTGGTAATATTCTTTTGAAGGCAAACCAAGTAAAGCTTGATCAAACAAAATAGCATACTTATCTGGATTCTTGTCATCTGCGTCAACAAATAGCGTGGCCAAAGTAGAAACTCCTAGATGTTCGAACCTGGAAAGTGTTTGACTCAATAGCATTTTTGATTCGATCGAATATAAAGCGTCATTGTCACTGACAGGAAACAGCTCATTCTGAATTTGTGCAATTTCCGAATAAATAGGAGAGGGACCTAATGAATTAATGGCTTGTTCATTTAAGCAAACTTTGTAATAATCTTGCATAGCCTGGAAATTCTCTTTATCAGTTATTTCAAGATCTTCAGTATGAAATCCCCCATCGGTTGTTAATAGATCTTTATAAGCTTCTTCGTAGGTTCCTTCTAAAATTGCTCGCATGGCATCAGTATTCACGTCATTTGCAGTTTCCAGTGTGCCAGAGGCTATTGTCATGCATTCTTAGTATCTATTCACTCACACTATTTAATACTTACATGTCCTGTCTTCTTGAATAACGGCATTCTTTATCCAGCTACCGCCTAAGAAAGATTTAGTAAGAGCTATAGATAGCCTGTAGCTACTTACAGGTATACTGGTAAAAATCTGAACAAGGGTCAACATTTAGGTCAATATCAGCTAAGATTGACTTAGCAGTAGTAATACATTCAGTTGTTGCACAAGTGGCATTTATTGCTCTCGACAACAATGCATTTGCTACCATTTGAAGAAAAAAATAGATTAAAGAAGAAAAGGCAAAAGAAAGGAAAAGAAAAAAGAGAAGATTATTTCATCATCCCTTATTGTGTCGATCCCCTTCTTTATGCATACTCCTTGAATACTACGAATGCAAGATTATTTATGAAAATCAAGCCTTTGAGGGCAGACCACTATATATTTATGTATATATAAAAAAGGAGATCTTGATGATGTGGTACAAGAAAACAAATGTAACTTGCATGCTAGTCTAGTAAATGTGAAGTGATCTTGTGCTTTGTGCAAACAAACGAACCACATTGTTAAAATAAGCATGCGGGCGAGCGGGATATTTGTTACGGTCTTCCAGTTTTTAATTATATTGTATTTTTTTCTCTTGTGTAGCGGCGGAGAATCCAATCAAGAAATCAGGCCCTTAATCCAAAAATTAAAAACGTTTAACCGAATTTATATTTTCTCTTTTTTCCTCTCTTTTTTTTTTTTTTTTTTTTTTTTTTTTTTTTTTCTGAGAAAACATTCTTCATCTCGACAATCAAAACGAGAAAAAAATAAACTAAATCTCATCTTTGCATGTTAATAAACTCTACTTTTTTATTTTATAATTCATAAATGAGTCCAGACACCAAGCTTATCGCGAGCTTAGTGAACCGCATACTTGTCAGGGTAAAAATCAAAAAAAAAAAAAAAAATTGTGTGCAGTAACAATTTTTAAAATCCACCTTTGATAGTTACCAAGCAACAGTGGGAAAAAATTAGAAGTTTTAGAAAATGATCCATTGATAAATCAAACGTAAGTGTTTTTATCCAATACGATTATTGGTAATTAAAACTCTTTTTTTTTTTTTTTTTTTTTTTTTTTTTTTCCATAGAGGTACAAGAAAAAGTTTAAAGGCTAGGAGAGGTATGCGGGGTTTAACAGTTTTTTTTTAATAGTTGCTGCCCTGATTGAGTTATCAAAGTTTAGATTGCCAACAATTACTTCAACCTTACTTGGCTTACTAGATAGCATCAAAGTATGTATGGTTTTTTGATAGATCTGCAACAATACTGATATTTAATAGATGCCATCAAACGAAGAACATTTCCCATATGAAAATTTACAATCACAACTATTTGTTTTGCGTATGTTGTCTGCATGTATGCAGCATCATTGGCAATACGTTCGAGACATCAAACCTGATAATACATCAATGAAAACACCTTCAACCACAAACGGATACGAAGGCTCAATTCACAGTTTCGATAGTTCAACACATTATAGCAGTAGATGGTCAACAGCAGAAGGGCCTTTGCCAATCGAAATGGATGATCCACCTCCCTTTGAAGATGTCATCGCGAAAAATATAATTAACGTCATGTCTCGTATTATGCATCAAACAACCATTATGGAAGAAAGAGAATACGGACAAACAACAAACCATGTTACTCAGATTAGTAGGACAGAATATTACACAGCAAGCAACATATCCAGAACTTCCGCTGATATTGTCCTGGATATCTATAAGGCCTGTAGTAGGGTTATTGCCTATCTAAGTGCAAGTAATTGGAATGTCGTATTCTCCAAGATCAAAATGCGTATCCTTTACTTATCAACTACAACAGACGAAAACCCAGAGACATCCGATATGCGACTTTTGGAGTGTTGTTCATTAAATTCAAAAAGACTGAGTGTTGTGCTCTCAGGTGAGACTAAAACCTTCACACATATCCAACGCATGCTAATGACATAAGTTTTTCAGAATTTTGTTCGAGTTTCTCCAGTTTAAAAAAGGCTACTCAATTGATCGTTGCTGCCATTTTAAGAAGAGCAATTTGGGGGTGGATCGAAACCTATCCAGCAGAATTTATGCACTTATGCCAAAATCAAAAAAGACTGGAAGGCGGGCCAGATGTTTTATTTGAGATTTGTTTATCATTAGCAGACACAACGAGAAAGAAGGCAATCCTTTGGCCATTGCAAACAATGCTTTTGATCTTGTGCCCTGATATTTTATACTCAATCTCAACGCCCGAAGGATCTACAAGAAATGTTAATACAAAAAAGACATTATTTTTAGCGACACTCAAGAGTTCCTTGAAGCCTGGTAGAATGGCAGAACTGGCAGCCATTTGTTATGTTGATATATGTAAGGCAGCTACATATGTTTCCAAAAACGACTCCTCTGCACTTCGACATATTGTTCCTGACGTAGAAAATGAACTTCGAGGGCAATTATTTGACCCTGAAAAACCCTTGATTGCAGACAGCTTAATGAGTGGTTTGGGCATCATCATCGATCATCGATCCTTGTTAGCAGATTGTCTTGTCGCCATGTTCCGTTTAAACCCCCGTCATGCCATGCGAAGTCTTTTCCCATCATGTCTCGATTACCGTGCCCCAACATTATTCAAGATTAGTTTAGTCAAGGCTTGTTTAGCCATTGCCTCCGAAGAAAATAGACTTCCCTGGAATCCTTCTGTTACTACGTTGTACGACTCTTTATCTGGCCCACTCCGAAAGTTATTTATTGAATTTTCAGGAAAGGACTATTCAAAATTAGATCCTATCAGTGTCCCAAATCTTCGTAAACCAGTGTTGAATGCTGTCGGCGAAAAAAAATCGAAAAAGGACACAACTCGTGTGGATCAAAATAGTGAACGATTGGAATTAATACTGGATATGTTGCGATTGTACCAAACAGATCCCAAACTAGCTGTTCGCGTAAGTCCGCCATCTCTCTTATAGTGAATGATATATTTAAAAAAAGTTTTATAGGGAGAAAGTGAGGATAGATTCGAAAAGAACGCTGTAGCAATGGTAGCTATCGCAAATTGCTTACGAGAACAAAATCAATATGTCAGGGATGCTGCAGCCATGTGCCTCTTTAAACTTCATTCACCTACTTATATCTTGGAATGGAGTCCTGCACCTCATTTTATGGAATCATTTTGGAAAATATCTTCACAGGTCGTCTTTACTCTCGCTAAACAATTACTGGATAACAGAGAAAGAGATGATGGATTAAAACGTCTATTAGAATTATTAAAGAGACTTTTCGAATCTAGGAATGAATTTTTGCGAATCCATCAGGTATAATATAGAATGACGACTTTCATATTATTTACTAAATTAGCACAACAGGATATAGCGATGCAAGGATCCGACGCTAGAGAAAGACTACAGGCGTCCATTGGTTTAGAAGTTGCTTTACTCGTCTTGCTCTGTTCTTCAGATATCGAAATTTGCTCCTCTTCAATTACATGTTTTGGTCATATTTGTACCGAGACTCAACTCACGGACAGCATTGAAGATCCACATCAGGCTATTTTGATGGTAGTCGAAAATTTACCCATTTACCAAGAGCTATCCTCCAATAACGGTATTGTTACTGGTAGAAAATCGCAACAAAAGCAAATTCGTCGCCTATTACGTATGATGACCCATTATGCTCCTGGAAATTTGGCAGCATGGGAAGAAGTGTACAAACGATGGAAATATATGACACCTGCTATGATGAAACCACATGACGAATCGAAAGAAGATATGCAAGAAAGTTTAAATGCAGCAAAACGTGGCGGACAAGCCTGGCATGATAAATTAAGAAACACTACGACAAATAGACAGACACATACATTTAATCGAGTTGATAGTAGTAATTTTGATGATGATAAATCTTCAGAATGGCAAAATTATGCAGGCTTTTTGGCCGCTCTTGGTGGAATTTGTTTGATGGCCGATACGGTACCTACTACACCCACTTCCCCAGCTCTACCTCGTGGAGGATACAATACAGACAATTCTGCTTTTAGACGTATTTCTGCGCCTACAGAATCATCAGCTATGGTGAACAAATTCGTCATTGATATGGTCGATTTATTACTTTGTGACAATATCATTGTGCGTGAATGGGTCAAGGAGATCCTAGGTACTGACCTATCTCCTGCTCTTTATCCTATGCTCTTTCGATACATGGAAACTGTCTTGGCGAAATATTTTGGACCTGATGGAGACCCAATTTGCAGTGGACGCAACACATTATTTGTGGAACAAGCAATCAGTGTTCTAAAGCTTGTTTTAGATCGTATGGAAGGCTCACCTGAAAACCTTTTGACAGTCGATTTCAGTAGTTTGATTAATCAATACGCGAAATATTTAAACAAACTTGGAAGTGGGCAATCGGCTTTGAAAATCAAAATTAAATTTTGTCAACTGACAGAGGTTTTGATGATTAAAAAGGATAAAGTCACGCTTCGTCAAGAATTTAGATTAAGAAACAAATTGTTGGAAATTATCGTCGAATGGACAAGCGATTTTTCTTTGGTAAAGTATATAAGCATATTTTTTACATGTAGCATTGCAATTTATGTTGTATTTTTTCTTTTCAGAAACCCGATACACCCACACAATATTCGACATTTGAAACAACTCAGAGCGAGAAATTGCACCGAGAGTTGGATCTGTCCTGCTTGAATACAATTGTAGGTTTACTTCATCAACTACCTTTGCAATCTTCCGATCCAGTGCATGAAGTTGACTCTACACCAATCAAGAGTCGTATTTTCTTCAAGTACTTTACCTTCTTTCTAAAATTGCTCAATCGTTGCAGAGATTCCGAGGTAACAGAAGAAAAGATAACTAACAGCATGTCAATTTAACCTGCTTTCTATAGAACGAAACCGATAATTCAAACCATCGTTTACGCCAATATACTGACTCTAACGGTTATAGTAATGGAAAGGTAATAAATGAAATGTGGTGATATTTGAGAACATATACTAATTTGACAACGTAGAATAAGGAGAATATGTCTACTTATTTGGCTCCCTTAAAAGAGAGCACAATTCTAGCCATGTCTAACCTTTTAAGTGCTAATGTTGATGCTGGTTTGAAGTACTCACTTTCTATGGGCTATCACGACGACACACAAATGAGAACAGCGTTTATGAAGGTTTTGACAAACATCCTTAATCAGGGAACAGAGTTTGAAACTTTAGCAGAAACTGTTATGACTGATCGTTACGAAAAGATCGTTGATGTAAGTAAATCAATTAAAAAAAAAATTGAAGTTTATTCTAATTGACCTTATTTAGATGCTTGTCGGTGTAGATCTACATATCGCCTTATCACTTTGTGATGTATGCCCTGCAGCAGATATTGAAGATGCTGCGAATGCCTTATTAGCATGTTTCTCTGCCAGAGGAAAAGCCTTAGTCTTGATTAAGGCTGTAATTCAGAAAGAGGTCCAAAACACCGATAGCGAAACCGAATTATTGAGAAGAACCAGTATTGCTACTCGACTTCTATCTGTATTTGCTAAACAAAATGGCGCAGATTATGTTCGATCAGTTCTTCAACCCGTCTTTATTAAATTGGCCGAAAAACCACCAGAGGAAAGAACATTTGAATTGGACTCTTCCAAAGTAGGTGTCGGCGAAGATGTCTCGGTCAACAAACAGAATGTCGTTAGTGCCACTGAGCTATTCTTAAACGCTATTTGTGCTTCTGCCAACGAAGCGCCAAGAGCCTTCCGTGAAGTATGTCACTGTATTCTTACATCTGTCCGTGAACGTTATCCAGAGGCAAAATATACAGCGGTTGGTGCATTTATCTTTTTACGTTTCTTTTGTCCCGCTATTGTCTCCCCAGAAGCTGAAGGTCTAATCAAGGCAAATATCGTTGTTTCCCGTGATATGAAGCGTGGTCATCTCATCGCTACGAAGGTTATTCAAAACCTTGCCAACAACGTCTTGTTTGGTGCAAAAGAAACATACATGATTGTATTGAACGATTTTCTGACAAGTAATATTTACAAGGTCACTAGCTTCTTGAGAGAAATCTCAAATGTACCCACCTTACCTATCTCTATCGAAAATGTCGCCGGTACTCGTGGCAGCAGTTTGGGTATCAATGTGGATAGAACTGATGACCCTAATCCGAACGAATGTAGAATTATGGAAGAAAAAGATTACAGTTGTTTGCATCGGGTATTGTTTGATAATATGGAACGTATTTCCCGTGAACTTGCTACCAGAAGAATGAGACAATATGCTGATCAAGAAACTGCTCAAATCGGAAAGCGTCAATTTGATCGATTCTCCAATTTGCTTGCTCAGCTGGGTAGACCACCAGAGGTTTCGAAACAAGAGTTCAGTGGTTTGAGAAGTTACACATTCGCCGCTGCTAATCAATTGTATGCAGAGTTTATGCGCCGTAATAGTCATCGCAGTGTGGATTCTATTGTCTCGAAGAATATCTTTTACGAAGGTGGTGTTTCTAAAGCGAACAGACCTGTGTTTTACTTCATTGCTCGAAATATCATTGCAGATAGTATTGATTTCGAACTTTTGGTTTATCACATGTTACAGGTAAGATCTCTTTACATAAAAAAGAGATTAAAATATTCCAAACTTAAATTTCTGTATTAGATCATGGAACGTGCAGGCAATAAGAGTTTAGAGTTGGTGATAGATATGACATTATTTTGTTCCGCAAATGAAATACCTACGCAATACATTAGCCAAATCCTACAATTGTTACCATTTGATGCAACCGATAATATTGCCAGTATACTGGTATACAACCCAAATTCCCATCTACGAAAATATGTCAAGAAATTAGCAAAACCCGCATCCCATAAAATGACGAAACGCACATTTTTTGCTGTTACTCTTGCTGAGTTGTACGAGTTTATTAATCCCAGTGAAGTCCGATTACCCAAATCAACATGTAAGTTACACACACCCATAAACTCTAATTTTCTGACCACCCTTTTTAGCTTCTTTGGATACTGAACAATGCCATGTTTTCCATCCTGTCAATAGGCTATCACAATACAAATTGAATATACCTATCACCATCAAGGTGAGCTCGGAATATGTGCAGATTATGACTGTACGAAAACAAGAGTTTATATACGGTGTAACGACCGTCATCAATGATGTTTTTTTAGTTACTGAAATTGAAGATATCACTGTCGTTTCAAACCCGCGTAATCAAGAAATTGTCAATGAGTTCCATTTCAAATATAACAAGGGAAAGACACATCACGTGTTTACCTCTTTAAAAAGAGAAGCCATTGTCAATGTAAGTTAACAGTTTATATCTCCATAAATCAGATTTTAACTTCATAATAGACTATTAAACACAACAAACGAAGGCTGGAAATGGCTAAGCCTAACAGTATGTCAGAGCGAACCATTCGTCCCAATGATGTACCTGGTAGACTGTTAAACATGGCTTTGCTCAATATTGGCAGTGATGATCCCAGTTTAAGACTCGCTGCATACAATTTATTATACGCTCTTAGTATCACTTTCCATTTCGAAGTGGGTAATCAACTACTAGATGCCAGAGATCTTTGTTTACCAGCAAACAGTACCGCATTTATTGTTAACATCAGTGAGAAAATTGCTCAGAACCAACAGAGCTTAACGCTGGAGTTTCTTAGTGAGTGTTTCATTGGGTTCCAGAAATCGAGTGAACCTTTGCGGTACTTATGCTTGGATTACATGATGCCTTGGTTACCAAACCTTTCACGATTCTGCCAAAACTCAAGTGTTGAAAATGACAAAGATACCATCAAGACCAAGGAAGTGATTCGCAATCTGATTGATTTAACTGTTGCTCGCACAGACGTAAGACCTAATATAAATAGGTATAAAATCCGATGAACTGATTTTTTTTTTTTCTGTGTAGATGTACAAGCTTGTGCAAGCTAAAATTTGGAAGACGATTGGACAAATCGATGATATTTTAAACCTGGTCTTAGATTCTTTTATTCAGTTTTCGATCGAACATGGAGTGGGCTCACCCCAAGCAGAAGCGATGGCAGATACCTTTGTTACACTTTCAAACATCGCAGTTCGTGGAAAAGTCGTATCTCGATTGAGAAAGGTGTTACAAAAGACCTCTTTCAAACCCACTCGATCTTTGACCGATCATTGGACATGGAATGAAATCGCTATCTTAATCCGTTTTGTATTGATGCTTTCGTTTAACAACCGTGGTCCTGTTAAAAGCTATGTGCCCGAAATATTACATATTGTTTCGTTAGTTGTCGGTGTTGGCCCAACCATTATACGTGCTTCAGTGCATGGCCTTGTAGTTAACATAATCCAGTCTTTGTGTACAACAATGCCTATCCAAGAAGCTAATGTCAAGAAACTTCAGCTTATATTGAGTGAAATTTCCGACACGAAATACAGACTTTTGTTTGGCTTATTCAAACCTCATGCAAATGCGTTCACAATTACACCGGAAACTCTAACAGATGCTGCAGAACCTATCCCACTTCACGCGCTTGAAACTATTGTAAACAATCTCTTAGAGGTAGTAGTATATAGCGCCCCTTCCTCAGGTAATATTAATCCCATATTAAGTTATAATTAAATATAACTAATCATTTTTTTATTCTAGATATGGCTAATGCATGGAGAGCTAGATGGATGAGTTTAGTGGCTAGTACAGCTTTCCAATTTAATCCAGCTATTCAACCTCAAGCATTTGTCGTATTGGGTTGCCTTGGTAGGGAAGAGGTTGATGATGATTTACTGTACCAAATTCTGGTTGCTCTAAGAGGTGCCTTAGCTATCTTTAATGAGAACGATCCCAATTTGGTTCTCAGTATAATGATGTGTCTCAAAAATATCGTTGAAAGTTTACCATCGGATTCTCGATACCTCTTACCTCTTTTCTGGATTGCCATTGCTCTTGTTGAAATCAATAATGGGCCTACTTTCCCTATGGCCATTGAATTACTACTTGCTATTTTAAGAGCACTGGATGCTGATGAATACTTTGCTGGGGATCGTGTGGTTGATGTATTACTAGCGGCTCGTGAACCTATGGCTGATGTTGCACGTAAACTGGATCAATTATGTGGTGTCAACTTTGATTCCCATTTTTCATTCGCTATTGCAAGCATCTTCTTAAAGGGCGTCCGATACAACAGCGCTAAAGAAATAATCTTCCAGGGTTTGACTACCTTCTTGGATATCGAGTGCAAACATGCTAATAACACTAGTACAGTGGACTCACAAAATCTTGGTTATCTTGCTGGTCTCTTACCCATTGCAGTTAAAAATGAAGCACTCAAGGAGGTACTCAGATTGGCTGGTCTTTCCGAACCTGATTTCGATATCATTGAGGATGACGACGAGGATGGTACCGGGAATTTTAAGTCAAATTATTACGATGGTGTCTTTGATCGTTTAGATATCACGGATGAAACGACTGCCTTGTTGCTTATTTCCATGCTGGCTACACAGTTACAAATGGTAGACAGCACTAATGAAAAACTGTTCCTGTATGGTTTACTTGCTGAAGCTGCGAACTCAATGCCAGAAGTATTTTCTGTAGTGTAAGTGTTTAATATTTTGCTAAAAACAAAGTCGATTTCTAACGAATATGATGATTAGATATGAGACACTTTTGCCAAAGATGAACCAAATTGTACTTAGCAGTACCAGTCAGCCTATTATCGAATCAGTAAAGTCGATTCTTTTGACTGCATGTTCCGATATTGCTTTCAGTGATGCAGCACGAAAGTCATACCCTAGTCAAAAGGTGTTATTAGAACGAGTCGGATTTTCTGCTCTGGGTGATCCTACTTTTGGAGCAACATCAATCAATGTTTTACAAAACGCAAAACTTGCAAGTGAAATTATCGAACTTATTATCGCATAGCAAGTCCCTCAATATATCATGAAATTCCCTTTATTTTTCTGTTTTTTTACTTTATTCTATCTACCTATTTATTTTACTTACTTATATATATTAGCTTTAAAAAAAAAAAGTTGTATTTTTACCTACCATAATATTCCAATAGCATATATACATATTGTATATTTTTATATATGGTTTATTGTTTATTAACATAACAAACTTGAATGGGTTGATATTTCAGTGTTTTGCAGGAAATACGCCTCGATCAATTCATGCATCAAATGATACACTTGTTTATCATAATCAATTTTAAACGCTTATTTAAAAAAACCTTGTCTCAAGTACACAAGTGTCAATATTTTAACACTTTCGACACATAGGGCATTTATATATATATATATATATATAAAAAGGATCGCTTGTAACTACACATAAAATACGGCTTATTTTAATAAGACTTTCACCTCCTTGAAAAAAAAAATGCTGTTTATCATGACGTAAGGAATTATGTGAAAAATTAATCAAAAAAAAAAAAAAAGTTGTATAAATAACGGAAACTGATAGGAAAAAAAAATGTTCTTTGTTTATCTTTTATTAAAATTGGGACGATACAGAGAAGATTAGCATGGCCCCAGCACAAGGATGACACTCTCTTCTCTGTTAGTTCCAATTTCTGTTAAACCTATCCACTTCATTTCTACATGTTAAATCGGGCAGTACTCCAAAGGCCGTAGTAATCCTTAATAAGATTACATAGAGGAGTCTGTTGGTTGTTAAAGTCGTCTTCTTTTAGAATCGCTTCATTCGCGTGTACAGTCTGACTTGGGTTCCTTTCCCTAGTTCCAGGAACTCTTACAAAACTAGTTACACACCGTCCGGGGTGGATTCAAAAGCGAGTAAAGAACGGTGGATGGTCGTAGCTGTTTGAAACTAGTCGACACGCTTTTAGCCATTATGCTTGCATGGGAGATAATGACGTAAGTAGTTTAGTACCCGAATGACTCTCGTTAGAGCTTTGCCTCCGTTTGTTTATGTCTACGCTAGAGATATTGCATACCACATAGGCAGCCAAGGAGTGACATCCTTCTAGACAGCTACCTCTCTACACGGAGTGTTAACCTTAAAACCAATACTCGTCCAGGTGCGGCTGCTACGACTCAGGCGCCATGGTAAAAAGCATCACCCCAACATGATGTAGGGAGTATTTGGTCCTGATGACTCTTATGTTGCGTATTGTGGGCAGGCAATATAAGGGTTTACTAAAATTCAGGTTCTCTGTATTTGAAGATGGTTTATCGGAACAACTTTTTGGGCCAGGATGTGCTTCCACCTTCTCGTGGTCTGGCCTGTTAATCAACTATTTATGTTGAGAACTAGGAGAAGCACTTAGTATAGTTAATATTCTTATAATCATAAATAAACAAGTGGATAAGGGTTATTTTTCCCTTTAGCTTTATCATAATTAGTTCATCATTTATATTCGAAAGAGACGCATGCTTATCACGAGATAAATTGCGGGAAAGAAGTACTGGGCCAAAGGATATCTAAGACAAATGATCATAATCGTAAATGCCCAATAATCTTGCTTGTAAAAAAAAGAAAGGTTGGACATAAAACAAGCTCAATAGCGTGATTATTCATATTGGGTTATGGAAAGCACACAAAACTACTCTTTTTCCTGCATCACTAATTTTCGTGTCACAAGAAAGACCACAAACTACAAGAGAAACTCCAAAAAAAAAAAAAAAATCTTAATTGCGAGGACTTTTTGGTTTCGCTGCTATTTCGCTTTAATAGAATTGATCTTTGACACAAAGAGCAAAAAAGACAAGGCATGATGTTATTTATCACTCCAGAAATATCTTTTAAAACAATAATATATGTATTTCAGTTGCATCTGGCTTCCAACTGAGCGCATTGACAACATTACAACTCGTTGTAATATAGAATCTATCAATGGATAATAGTAGTTTTTCGATCATTTCTTTTGTCATCTTTAAGACCATCAAGGTTTTTTTTGGGGGAGTTGATTATGATCAAAAGTGGATTGTCGCAAACAAGTCATTGTAACGAGCAAACAAATTAGAAGGGTGTTCGAGCATAGGAGTTCATAATTTGACACTTCTTAAGATTGTGGCTGCACTGAGAGCACAACGACGGTTAATTAAATAAGCGGAGCATATCGCTGGTTAAAAAATCAAAAAACTGCTGCACTTTTTTGTAAAGGCATCTATACTCAATTCTCTTATTATTGAAAAAAATTGAATTCATTATATAAAATATTAACTATAATGTAAATATAATATGCTTCTTTAGACATACTCTCACTCCCTACCTAATTTTTTGGTGCCGAATGCAGGCAAATGAAACTCCAAAGCTTGTCACACCGAAAGCAAAAAATAAACTGTTGTGTCCAGATAGTTTTTCCTCTTCAGTAAGATAACCACGTTGTAAGATATAATGCTGGATGCAATACGTACATTTTTGACATTGAACAGCAGTCGAACTTTTTCTTTGGGTGACAAAGCCAAATTTAAACTATACCTGTTTTTTCTCCCTGATAACTACAAGACCAAAAACATGATTACTGTTTTTTTCTTAACGTAAAAAAAATGCAGCATTAAAAATATCAACCTTTTTTGTCGTAGTAGTTCATCATATAGGAATTGCCTTTTGATATTAATAGGATCAGCACTTACAATGCGTGTAAAACTTACCTTATTCATATGCCTACATTAACATATATAGAATGTGCATGGAATTCAAAGCGCGAATTACTGAGAGGGAGCTCACTCGTTTTTCACTGTTATTGCCTGCAGCAAATCTGCTTAAATTCTCCAAATAAGGGAAAATAATAAAAGAGGAAATAGGGCTGGCATTTTTTTTTAATATGATGGGCATCTGATTGCTCAGCTATTTAATTGGGATGCAAGGGAATGATTGGATTACCTTTCCGCGATACCATTGGAAGAAAAGCTGCAAGTATACGATCGACGAGTGGCATATTGGGTAATATCCGTTAAATCTGAGGTCGTACAAAAACGTTACCATTTATTAATAGGATTTTTCTTTTTTTTTTTCACCAGTTAAAAAAGTCGATTACCCCCGAGGCTCAAAGTTACATGTCGCACCGGAAAACCCCATTGCCAAAGAAGAGATGAGTGAACGTTCTAGCCCTACATTACTGCCAAAATAAAAATAATAGAAAATCCTTTTTTTCCTTCTTCTTTCATTTTCTTTTTTCAATTTTTGTATATTTTTTATTTATCTCTACCCTTTGTTTATAAATGGCCCCGTTGGCTTTGAGCACCAATTCATCGACTGCTATAGTCGATGTTTGCTTCTCGAACGATTGCATAAAAACAGCATCCAGTATACTTCAGTCTATCGACTTTAACATTGATCCATGTTCTGACTTTTACCAATACGCCTGTATGAGAATGACTAAACGCTTTCTTATTATCATACTGAACTTTCATTCCCCTCATTCTAGGTGGTAATTGGATCAAAGACGCGGTAATTCCTGAGGAATTAGCAGGTAATAAAATATGATTTGTCAATAATGTCTTTTACTCAATAGAATTCTAGGCTTCGGGATTTTGGAAGTAGAATCAAAAAGACTGAAAGACAAGTTACGAATGATTTTAGATGGCACGTATAAAGATTTATTGAGCGCCACACTATCACGATCCAGTTTTCAAGTGGAGCATGCAGATGATATTAAGATTGACAAGAAGAACTTTGGAATTATTCAGGACTATTATAACTCGTGCTTAGATATAGAGATAAACAGTGATAATGTTCTTTCCAGTTTCTTTCAGGATCTTAGTCAATTAAAATATGAAGAAGAATTCAGCCAACAACAAAATCTCACTTTTCGTATTACACCCAATATAATGACTATTTTAACTTACCCGAAATCTTCGGATAGCATCATTATTGAAGTGGGAGGTTTATTTTCAATGGAAATCTCTCCCGATGCTATCGATAAAAAAATCATGTCCATTGCTTTATACCCTCCAAGCGAATTTAATGACCTGTATGTCGCACCATTCCAGGATGAAGGCTCGACAAAACTGTTTGGGCTGGTGTCCTCTGTATTTGGCATGAAAAACTCAACAGCGCGAGACAGAGACAGGCTTAGTTACTTGATGGAGTCAGGTTTAGAAGCATTGTCAGACGACAAATTATATACCTTGGTGGAAGATGCGATAACTGTCCAACAAAGGCTGTTTCAATTAACCAATTCTGAGTAAGACAGTCTTTTCTTTTATTTTGTAGATGAAACTCATTAGATTTCTCCTCCCTCTCCCCCTTTTTTTTTTTTTTCAATAGAGCCGAAGAGCTGACTTATAACTTCACCCTTGATGAAATTGATGAAATATTCCCGTTTGTTGCTTGGCTTGATATCTTTGAAGCCAATATACCCAAGGGCCGCGACATGGCCAACCTTACAATCCAAATCAGCAACATTGAATACTTTAATGAGCTAAATTACTTTTCGAATGTTGACGATCCCACACGCACTTTAAACAAGGACGCAATCCAAAACTATCTTATTGTCCACAAAATTCACCACGATGCACCTAATTTAGACCCCGAGTTGCGTATACTAATGCCTGATACGCCTTTTCAAACAAGGTCAAGCTTATGTGTTGACAAGTTGCACGAAAATTTAGGTCTTTTGACGGGCAGATTCTATGCAATGATTGCATCACACGGTGAGTCGGATCGACTTAGGTTAGAGTCAATTGCGAACAACATAAAAGCTTCCCTTGGCAACAGAATACAGCAAGCCGATTGGCTGGATGAACCGACAAGAGAATCAGCTATAAAAAAGGTATTTTCTGATTTAGTGAACTAAAGATGAAACTAATTTTTTTTTTTTTTTAATTAGCTTAATAAAATGAGCCAGTCTATATCTTATAGTGTCAATTCGCCTGATGAACGTTCTCCACGAGATATGCATGCTTACATGCGTGGCTTAAAACAAAATGGTGACAGCTTCTATGAGAATGAAAAGGCAGTGACTACATGGACACTGCAAACATACTGGGATACGTTATGCAGAGAAATGAATCATAATGAATGGATTGGTATATCAACACCTCAGGTTGTCAATGCCTTTAATTTGCTATCTAAAAATAACGTAAATGACAAACAAACAAATTAGAAGGAAAAAACCTAATATCTTGGCGTTCTTTTAGATTGTTGTTAGTGTAGCGTTTGCCCAAAAACCTAATTATGATCAAAGTTACCCGGACTACCTCAATTACGGTGGAATCGGACAAACACTGGCTCACGAGTACTCGGTAATACATAAACAAATAATTTCACGCTTATTTATATTGTTCCTGACAATTTCCTGAAATAGCATGCATTCGATGATTACGGTTCTCAATATGATGAAATTGGAGCAGAGCGAAACTGGTGGTCCGAATCAACAAAAATGAAATATGCCGAGAAGACCCAATGTTTTGTTGACCAATACTCAAAAGCAACAGTTATTGACGAAAACGGAAAAAAATACTCGATCGATGGCTCTGTAAGTAACTTATATCATGTATACCATAAAAGAACTTTCATTTACCTTTGTCATTGTAGTTGACTTTAGGAGAAAACATCGCTGACAATGAAGGTCTATCAGCAACCTATGATGCCTATTTAAAATCAAAATTAAATGGGAAAGGCTATAACCCTATTCTTCCTGGTTTACAACAGTTTTCTTCAGAAGCACTTTTTTTTATTAATGCAGGCCGGTCCTTTTGTTCCAAGCCATTGAGGGGTACTATTAAAGACTCGGTATATATCCTCTTTTTTAAAAAAAACCGAATCCCATTGTTACTAACAGAAAAAAATAATTAAATAGCTTGCGGATGAACACGCACCTGATTCTATACGAGCAAACAAGGTGTTTCAAAACAATGTGGATTTTGCTAAAATATTCAATTGCCCGGTTGGAAGCAAGATGAATCCCATTACCACCAAGTGTAAAATATGGTAGCACAATAGAACTATAATTTTTTGTAAATAAATCATCGCCACATATATTGCATATCACATTCAAACGTTTTTTTATTTTAATATTGGAGATAAAGGATCGATGGTTGCACCCGGATATGAATTTATGAATGATCTACGGTTCTGACGAAACTGGGCCTATACCTTATCAGTTTAGCTAGATTTCAATCGTGCAACATTTTCTAACTAAATAAAGCCATTTGATAGCTGGTGGCACTGGTGATCAATTAATATTAAAAAAAAAAGGAAGAGAGCTTTCATTGAATACCAAATAATCAAAAGATCGATTTTAATCATAGAGGCGTGAAATTATAGGCGTGTAAAAAAAGTTTTTTAGGGCAGTATACACAAGAGAGCAAAATCGTCCCTGTGAGTATACAGCCATACACATTTATGTTTCGTATCAATGAGCTTTTGAACTGCGTGTCTCACTCTACTCAGGGTATCTCTTTGACTGATGCCAGTAAACTCTAGTAGTTTCTTGTATCCATCGTCTTGCCAAAAGTTGTACTCCACCATCTTTCGGACAATTTCCTTTGGTAAATCAAATGCAATTACTTGAATATCTTTCTTAAGCCCTTCCATAATGGGTGAGAGACGATTGATAGCTTTGTCGATTAAAACTGTTTTATGCTTGTGCTTCATCTTCGTACGCTCTTTACCGCGGCCTTCTGTAAACACAATATTGACATCGTAATTGGCTTTTTGTTCCATGCCTTCACTTTTTGACAAGTCATGAGAGAAGGGGTCATTTCGCACTAGAGAGACCTGTCAGTAAAAACATGTGTGAAATATATAAATAAATAAAACTAACCTGAATCTGATGTATCCTTTGACTTTAAGTCATGTTTGCTCTTTACTCTTGCCACAGAATCTACTCTCATCTGTTCACTAATCTCGTTGGATAACCAAATACTGAGATCCGATTTACTCACTTCAGTTTCCGTACGACGCAAGACATCCTTTACTTTAACAGCGGTGGATGAATCACTACTTGATTTGCTTTCTGAACTTTTATGTTTGACAATTATGATCCAATTTATACTCGCCTTCTTACATAGGGAAACCAATTCTTCTGGTGTTAAATAATCGCCATCATTATATTGAAATTCTGCACGAATACCATGATTCCATAATTCTTTAACAATTTCAAGACGTTCTTGGATAAGGACTTTACCAAAGCTAGCAACATAAACATCGGATCGCTTCGGTGCCCAAAGACCAAAACTTCGCATTTTTTCGTTCTTAGCTTTCATAAGATATTTTACTTGCTCTGACTGGTGCATATCCAAATGACGAATAAGCTTTTGCACCGCGATATTGACACCGACGGCGCGTAGTTTACGGTTAGCTGTCGCGTTGGGATGGGCAAAGTGTTGTACGAGCCAGTCGTAACGTCCTCCTACAGCCAGCACGTCTTTTCTTTTTGAGTCAATTGTATCCGCTACTGTTTCAAATACCATCCCATTCTTGTAAAAATGATTGTTGTATCTGTATATAAAGTGTTAGACTGACTGATTTTTTAAAGAATGATGACTGATATACTTTACACTAATAAAGGATGGAATATTATCTTGTGGTGAATGCCGATATGCTTACTCACAGAAATTAATGTACGCAAATCATTAATATGCTCCCTAAATTTCGCTTTGTGGGTCGGTGGTAATAAGCCTTCAATCTTTTTCACAATATATTCCAATTCGCCATTTACATTGAACATGGACAATTCATCCAATACGCTTCTTTGCAGGTGATATTTTAACTTGAGGATATTTCGCACCGCTGCAAAAGATGGGGCACGACCTAGACTTGAAAGCGCAACAAGCACACCTTTTCGAATATCGGGCGGAACTCGACAACTATCCAAGATGATATCTGTTATTCCTGTGTGGTTGATCATAAAATAAAATCCTCCGTTTTTATAAGGTGGTAATTCTTCCAATACTTCCTCTACCACTTTTAACACTTCGGCATCAGGGACCATAGGAGCGGTTTCCTTGTGAACGATATCAAAATCTGCTTCCAGGACTGCTTCAGGTTGTCCTCCGCTTTGGTTTTCTCGATAAACTTTGTCAAAGGTAAACCTTTTTAATTCGGGAAATCCCTTTTGACGTGCAATGTATCTTGCGAAGGGTACGGTTTGATCATAGGGCAATTGGTTTAAAGCACCTTGTGAGTCCATAAGATAAACAGGATTCTTCCAGTTCCATTCATAAAGATCATTTTTGGGTATCAGCAATGGTGCAGATACATCTATAGCTCCATGTCTGCGGAATACTTTAGTCATCTGGTCTCTAATATGATCGAAAAATACATGACTAAAGGGATCAAAGGTGGTTTCTGCATTTGTTTGATAATCATAGGTGAAATCCTTATGTCTATCGGCGGATTGGGAGAACATAGCTGTCATGAGTTTATCGTAATAAGGCGTATTAGGGTTGGCAATGGTGCGAACACATTCCTTGATATATTCATCTTCTAGTTTGGGGGGTAAAAGATCACTACGTAGCAACTCGAAACTATTGGGTCGATCTTTGGGTTGAGGCGACAAGAGTATAGCGATAATCTTCTTTTGATTGACATAATGTGCTGGGAAGTCTTCAGGAAACTTTCCATTACGGAGCTCATTCAAGACAATCACACGTTGCATTCCGGTAGATAAATCATAGCACATTTCGAAAAAGATGATGCCAAGCGAGTACATATCCACTTTTTGATTATATCGCATCCCCGATGTCGTGCCAGTAGTAGGGTCTACCATAACCTCAGGAGATACATAGAACGTTGTACCAACACCTGTTGTCATACTTTCATCAACACCAACATGGGCACTTGAAACAGAGTAACCTGCATAGCTGGCAGATAAACTATCGGCGGGAGAGGAAGATGGATTCGCACTAAAGCGGTCATTTACACGATGTTGGCTTGACAACTTAGAGAAAGCTGCACCATCTACTAAAGTTTGATTAGTGGTGGCCAGACCAAAGTCACCGATTTTAACATCATTGTTTGAATCCAAGAAAATATTTGCAGGCTTCAAATCACGATGAATCATGCCTTGCGAATGGATATGCACCAAACCTTCCAAAATCTGACGAAATAAACGCCAAGCTTCCTGCTCATCAATTCCTTCATCAATTACATCACGAAGGGTCTTTTTCTCGCAATATTCCATTTGGATGTATAGGACTCGTGTGCGACATTGATACTTCTTTTGACTTTCAGAACTCTTTTCTTTTTTAAGATTTTCTAACGCTGTGCGAACTAGCCTAGGCTTCTTTGTAGATACCGTATCTGTTGTTGCTCCGTCACTCTCTGTTGTCTCTGCAGCGAAGGAGATAAAGTCATTATCGTCATCGTCATCAATTCCCTCATACGGTGTCGAATCTCCATCCTCATCATCATCTTCACTGGAGCTCTCGTCATCGTCGTCAAATTGAATAGCTGAATAGCTTTTACTTTTACTTTTAGACTGTTGATCTACAGAAAGAAAATCATGCTGTTGTTGTTTATAAGCACTGACATCTCCGTCATCCTCTTCGTCATCATAATCTGACTCAGATTCGGAAAAACTCTCATCATCGCTGTCTTTATAACCAGATCCATCTTCATCCTCAAACCATGTAGCAAAATATCGCACAACGTATTGATGATGCAAACTGGACAATGAATGCACTTCTCTTAGGATTTTTCTTAAGTCCTCACTGTCTTTGGGGTCTAAACGGATCTTCTTGATAGCATAAAGGCGGCCGTCTAATCGATTGCGGGCTTTGATGACTTCTCCAAAACCTCCTTTACCTAAAAACTCGATTTCTTCGAAATCGGCTTTATAACGTGAAGTGCTTATGTTGGTTGTAACAGACGTATCCGAAATGAGTTGAACACTACTGTTATTATTGTTGACTAAAGCTTGATTATTGGGTGGATATATAGATTTGTTGAAGTCGTGGTTAACGGCCATGGAAGGCTCAAAGAGCTGAGGTGAAGATGGTTTTACTATATTGTTTGAATTGATGTGAGGCGCAACATTGGAGGAAAAGACAGGTGGGGCTGCTTGTTCCGCAATCATGGACTCATTATCACCAGCAAAAAAAGGATCGTTCATGAGATCAATTGCCGTGGGTCTCTTTTTTGGGTCTGGCTCTAATATACGTCTAGCAAATTCGTTTGCAACAGGAGGTAGTTCGGAAGCGGCAGTACGCATAAATGCTTCAAAGTCGCCAAACTCCTTTGTGACGTCCACTCCCCAAAGCATTTCGATAAATACGACACCAAGACACCAAATATCGTTCTTGCGGCCATAAACTCCAGGACGTTCACGTAACTCAGGCGACGGCCATGTGTGATCTGATACTTTATTTTCTCTGTCCTCCGATTCCACCAGGAAATTGGATTTATTTAAATCTATAAAAAACGTTATGTACCCCCCTTTTGCATTTGGTTTACTTGAGAAACATACCATGTAATCGTTTGTTGTAACTGATATCAGCTAGTTTCACAGACTGATTATTACTGCAAAAAATACTGTTGGATCGGATATCTAGAGAAAAAAAGTTAGATGATTCATGCAAGTTGCGAAATAAACGGAAAGTTTTACCTTTGCACACAAACCCATTTAAATGAATATGATTTAAAGCCCACAATAATTGCTTAATGTATTTTCGAATGATCGCCAGCCGTAATCCGCCGCCACATTTTTTTAACAAGTCATATAGACTACCACCCTGTTCATATTCCATCAAGATGTGTAAAATCCATGAGTTTCGATCCATTCTTGTACGATCTAATCTAGCATCGTATATACTGACAATATGGGGGTGTTGAATTGATCTTAAACGATCAAGTTCTCGTTCAATATCTTGTAGTTTGCGTTTGCCTGCTTGTGTGGTATAATAAGAGCCTGTGACATCAACCCTTTTTATCGCTAGTAAGCATGGCAAACTCTCTATGTCTTCTGTACCACCATCTGTCAACTGGTAATTTACAGGTTGAGCTGAAAATGTTTCTCCGACAATGCCTTTACCAACACAAGGACCTACTGCCACAGTATGAAAAGAAATTATCTATAAAAAATGTAAATTTCTGATCTTGTATCATATAACTAGATCTTACCTTGGATAAGGCACCAGATTCCTCCTTAGATATAGGTAAAGTGATTTGGTTTTCAAAATGGATCAGTTTGATTTCCGTTGTATCCATAAAAGAAGAAGGATCTTCATTTAGATGTGAATGATGATAATCATCATCTACAATATCCTCACCACCATCTGTAAAACCCAATTCTTGTCGCTGTTGTCTTGCTGCTCTTGCATGCTCTCTTTTCCTTTCTAAATCCTGTTGAATCTTTTCATTCATCATATCTGATTGTACTCGTAACTCGGCTTCACGCTCTTTTCGTTTTCTATCTCGCTCTTCTAATTCCCGCTCTCGTTCTACTTTCAAGTCCTGTTCGTTTCGAATGACCATTTGTTCGTGAAGGGTGAGTTTGGATATGGCGGAAGGAGGCGCATTGTGGTTTGCCAAGAATGCACGAACGTGATCGCTCAAATCGTACATCATTTCTTGACCTTGCAATTGCTTTGCTGTTTGTTGTAATGAGGTGGTTAACTGGCGTAGAACACCGGGTGACAGTCCACGAGGGTTAATGAGGTGAAGCTCGGGTGGTTTCATAGGGTAGGATTTGGGAAACCTAACCTTAAGATCTACTGTGGCATGTGCTTCGCTTTCTTCTACACCTAATGGACACAGGTGAAGAATAAATTCATGGTCTGGCTGAGAAACCTACAAATACATATGAAGAGATTGTTTGTCTTTTTTTTTTAAAAAAATTAAAAAATACATGTCGTCTTCATACCTTCCAGGCAGTTTTGTTGACAACTTCTTGGTAGTCGTCCATAAATATTGCCTGTAGGGCTTCAATTTCATTTTGTTGTATTTCTTTCAGTTCGTCAAGATCCATTGATGAGTAAAGAAAATGAAGAAGTGTACTTTGTTTTAGTGTCGTTTTATAATTTTAAGTTCAAATAGAATGGTTTTTTCAAAATGTAAAAAAAAGGAAAGAGAGAAATAAAAATATATTGGTATATAGTTTTTATTTCATTTCAACTATTTTGTTTTGTGGGCTGTGTATATGTGGGAAAGAATTTGAAAGAAGAAAAAAAAAGATATCGAAATATCAAAATGGGACCCTTTTTCTTAGCTCAATGTCATTGGATTTTCCTTTTTAGGACAGCCACTTTTACTAGAGGACAGCCAAGGTGTATGTAGTCTCAGCATAAGGTTGCCACGTGAGGCAATGTCTATCCGTAAGCCATGGATGCTAGCGATTGAATTGTTCGGTCCTGGTGCGAGTTTGCTCCAGTTTGATTAGAGCTGTCGATAATTATAATGATTGATGTATTTAACGATCATAGTTAATGCGTGAAAATCAACCATCAAATGTTCCAAACCTCTCTCAAATACCATGATACATTGTACAGTCCTGTAAAAAATAAAGTCACTGAATCAAAGTAAATGTGCCTCCAAGAATATAAATAGTAACTGACGCAAAAAAATTGTAGAGTCATACATGTATGAAAAAGAGGTCAAAATTTCCTGTCGAGCCTGAAGTAAGCATTATTTCTGACAAGAATAACAAGAAAATATTGGCGAACAGACAATATGCCCTCACATATTTCAACAATTGTAAATTAAAATTCTTTCTAAAAATGATAGATGCAGATACGTCTCTCAGGGATGTAACTAACGAAAATGTTGATTTTATTAAGCAACATAAACATACGTGTCCCGCTCTTGTCTTGCAATAAACTGTTTCTCCAACAATTGTTCGATGCATTTTTTGATCATGATCACAGAAGGAGAAAATCTTGAATTGGCTTGGTCGAATATCTCTTGGATCAATTGAACGTGGGGTAACACTTGTCGCGACTTCATGATACGTACAATTGCTGCTTGCAAATACATGCGTCGGTCTTCGTCGACAGACTTACGAGCGGATTGACTTTCTTGCTGACTATCACCTTGTGCTGCTGCTGTCACCTTAATCTTTGTACGTTTGCTAAATATTTAAAATGAGCATTACAAGTACATGCGTCTTTTTCCTTTATATATATATATATATATATATATATACCTGGTAAATGATGTGTTGACTTTAATCTCACTTGTTTGTGATAAAGGTTCGCCATTTACGGTTTCCAAAATATGCATATCGATCAATGGTTTTAAACTTCGGGTGGTATCTGCTTCTGTCAATCCAGACTGAAGTATGATATCATTAACAGCCAGAGACGTGCCCTCGTTAAACAGAATTAATATGAGCATTTGATATAAGCTCACTTGAAGTTCATAGTTCCTATCGAGATGATTGATACGGATTTCTCCTCGGGTTAAGTTCCATTGCCATAATAAACGTCTTCCGTTGTATTGATTTCCGTAAAATGTTTCGAATGATGAAATATTATTTTCAAGCTTTCAAAGGGTTATCTTAATAATAATGTATAAAAAAATACGCATGTATATAAAACCTTACCACGGTGGGTATCTGTATTTTGTTGGTATCTGGTCCTACGTCTTCTTTTTGATTTAATGGCCATGCACCAGCTGTTAAAACGAGTATATCCATATTAACTAGTAATCCCTATAATTAGTATAGTGCTCCTAAAACTATGGTTCTTTTTATTTTACCATGGCCCGTCAAATTCTTCTCCTTGACAAAATTTTTGAACTTTGTATTCAAATCGCTACTGAGTGACATATCTGTAAACATTTTGTTTAATTTACTCGTATATTCCACACCGCAAATCTCTTTAAGGCGATTTATCATGTTGATTTCCAGCTCCTCGGAAGAAGATGCGCCATAGATGAGACGCTTGGCCAACATTCTGGAATAAAACTTTTGGAAGACGTCTTTATCCTCAACGTATTTGAAAAGAGTTACCATCTTCATCAATCTTTCCTCTTGATCCCCTTCGTCCATATCCACTGGTTTCTTTAAACCCTTTCTCTTTGCGGCCGCAGGCTCTTTTTTACCTGCGTTCTTTTTCATCATCATATCGCAATAACGAGCTAATGTTTCGGGTCCGTTAGCAGGCAAGTTCGTGCCTGCTGTGTCATTAATAATAGTTCTAAATGCTTTATCCACAGCGGCAGTAAACAAAGGGTCAGAGGAAAATACTTGTTGATTCACCTGATAATATTTCTGATGTAATGCTAGTAACTGGTCCACATAGGATTTGGGATTCTTAGTCACACTGGATCCTAATTGCGTCACAATTTCTTTGCCTAATTTTGCAACGTAATTTTGATAAATGTCCAAAATTGGTTTTAATCCGTCTGGAATACGACTTAATAGGCTGTATGCTAGTGTGCAATCTTTTGAACATAATTGTGGTTTTAGTAAACGTGCATTCTCGTTTAACAGATAAACGCTTTTACCTTGAAATCGCTCGTCTTTTAACATGATTTCAAATTCATCGATAATACGATCCTGATAGGCTGTAATATACTGAGCCTCAAATTCTTTAACGATACGTCCGTGCGATGTAGAATGACAGTACTGATTGTTACGCATGATTTCCTGTTGCAATCTATCCGACGCTCTTTGCATGAAACCACTGATACTTCCTGCTGCAATTTCTCTCGCTGCCTCAGCTTCATAATATCTTTTTGTATGGACCAAATAAGGTCTTTCAAATTCTTCAATGTACAATTGAAGTGGCTGCTCTGTGAACGAGTTGACCTGAACCAGTGAAGTAACAACGGACTTAATCGTACTATGAGGTGCATCGTCACCATCTCTGTCTTGTCGAATCAATTCAAACACTTGGTAAAACAGTTTGTTTTGATATTTATCACGGATAGTGAAGAGAACATTGTTTTTCCATAGCAATAAAGCTAATGCTTCTACATTCTGTTTGCGGTATTTTCCGGAAGTCGCGCTATTAGCAGAACGACTACCACCTGTATAGTTGGATGTGTTAATACGGTCCAAATAACAGCAACCACGAGACATGTATTCGGCTGCCAAGGCAAATCTTTCAAATGCACGAGCATAAGACGTGACAATGTCATCATTGGTCAGCATCATCTACATTGAAGATGGACATAAATATTTCCTGCAAAACAATTTGAAGAGGACAGAGAATATCGTACTATCCAATTACCTTGCACTCATTGGTGGTATGACCATCTATATATTCTGCAATCCCCGTAAATAATCTGTCTGTGAATGGCCTTGGAATGGCAATGCACATGTCATAAACAACTCTACAGGTTCTTTATGTTAACGGAAATTTAAACAATTATTACAAAAGACATACTGATACATGGTCATTCCTTTAATCTGTTGCTGCTTTGAAGAGAAAGAATAGATGCCATTGAGCATATCAATTAGTTGTGAAAAATGTTGATCGAAATCAATAGCTTTTCTTCGCAGAGTCATTTGTTGAAGATAAATAAGCGAATAAAAGGGGGCAGTAAGCCATGCGGAACCGCTTAAAATAAGATGATTATTAGCCAATCATAATACAGCGAGAAATGCACCACATTCATAGTTCTAAGAAAATTATGAACGTACTAAGCATAACGATTTCATTTTAAGCACTAATATGTGAGAAGGACTATAGTTGAACATAATTTTTTTCTTCCCTCATATGAAGAGCGATTTAATTCTTTCATCGTACTTTTATTTTCATAAACATTATCTAAATTAACAATGGAAAGATAAAGCTTATTGAACTTAAATAAGATGTAATTTGTCTAGAAACTTCTCGACGGGAGCATTAGCTTTTTTCAATGCTTGTGCAAAGTCCCACTTGATATCATCAATATGTCTACAAAATAAAGCAAGATTAGAAAAAGCCTCACTGCCAAAAACATTAAACTTTACTTACTCAATACCGACAGAAACTCGGATCATGTCTTTTGTGATGCCGTTATCCTCCTGCTCTTGATCAGTCATTTGTCTGTGTGTAGTTAAAGCAGGCGCTATAACAAGTGTTTTGGCATCACCTACGTTAGCTAAATGGGACGCTAACTTAACAGATTCGATAAACACCTTAAGAGAACCCCTTATTCCAAATGTCAAAACCCCTCCGAATCCGTGCAGGTATTTTTTTGCGAGCTCATGCGAGGGGTGATTTTTAAGACCTGGATAGGAGACCCAAGTTACATGCTCTCTGGATGAAAGCCATACAGCCAGTTCAAGGGCATTGTCGAGATGACGTTGAACCCGTAGAGATAAAGTTTCTAAACCTGCAGTACATAATTAATAAAATATTATAGGTTGATAATATGCACATACCTTGGAGCAATAGGAATGATCCGAAAGGGTTATGACAGGCACCGATATCACGCAATGACTCGGATCTAAATCTATAGGTGAATGCAAGTTTTCCGAACTGATCCCAAAATTGCAGCCCATGATAACTGGCTGAGGGTTCAGTAAAATCCGGAAACTTTCCATTTCCCCAGTCGAAATTACCTGCATCAACAACTATACTTTATCGTCAACAATAGATTGCGCTTTGATATAGTTAATCTTTTTTGGGAGTATAGCACTTACCAACGCCACCAATAGTCGTGCCATGACTAAAAAAAACGATTAAATTCCAAAGTCCAATCATATTACAATTTGCTTACCCTCCTATCCATTTCGTGGCAGAATGTACAACAATATCAGCTCCATGCTTAATTGGGTTTACAATATATCCGCCAGCACCAAAAGTACTTGATCAATATTTGGGTTAGTATATTCTTCTTACTAAAATTGCAATACTAACTTGTCAACAACAAGAGGTATACCGTTTTCATGAGCCACGTCGGCTAGTGCCCTAAAATCGGGAATTTGGAATTGTGGATTACCGATACTTTCGACGTAAATTAATTTGGTGTTTTCATCGATTGCTTTTCGGTAATCTTCGGGGTCATTACTTTGAATAAACTTAGTTTTAATGCCCAATTTTGGAAAAAGAACATTAAGCTGGTTGTAAGTACCACCATATACACTAGAGCTAGAAATAAGGTTGTCGCCTGTTTTACAAAGCGTAGCTATAGTCATAAATTGAGCAGCTTGACCTGAAAACAGTGTTAGTTGGTCTCCATCTTTAAATTTGCAAAAACATACCTGAAGAAGTTGCAGTGGATAGTACACCACCTTCAAGAGCTGCCATGCGTTGCTCAAATACATCCGTAGTAGGGTTCGAAAGTCTACATTTATGTTAGCTTTATAGTAAACACTAATCAGTGCTGTATCTTACGTACCGGGAATAGACAAACCCTTTCTTACGAAATTCCATCAGGTCAGTGGCATGTTTAAAATCATCAAAAACAAAAGAAGTAGAAGCAAAAATTGGGACAGCTCGAGCTCTTGATGTCGCATCAGGGCTATGTCCAGCATGTAGCTGTAAGGTGTCAAAATGAAATCTGTGATCTTTTTCTGTCTCAGTCATTTTTTTCTTTGATGTGGAATGAAGAAGATAAAAGAGAAAGCTTAAGCTCAATCTTCATGTTAAACATAAATGCTTTCCCACAGTCAAAAAAATAACACGCATATTTCAGGTGAAACGCATGGTTTTGTGTAACAACAGGCATATAAAAAAACAAGATGAACCTTTTTGTGCATTACGCCGAGATAAACTTAAATCCTATGTAAGAAACAACAAACAAGTTAAATATTGTAATAATAGTTTCATCTACGATTCTTTTGTGGGCTTTGGGAATTGTGGCTCAATTGAAACAAACGATGGTTTTGGTAAATAATACTATTCAATGATTATACAGCTTACGTATTCAGTTTACGGATTACCACTTTTGCAAACATTGATATTTGGGAAGATTAGTTTTACAGATGAAAGATCAAGCCAAGTTATAGATCTTGTTACCGTTTTTATAAACAGACGTGTCTCAGTGTTACTTAACTATAGGAACCAATCTAAACAAGAACGGGTATCATAAAAAGGTTAAAAAACATGACATACCTTAAAAAGAAACGAGTCATCTGAGCCAAGGTTTGCATATATCTATAGACATACATTGATGTTAAAAACAAGAATGGGTGTGAGTATAGCAATAAATGTAACCTTGAAAAGAATATAGCTCATTTTCCAAGGACGCAAGCATAACATTCAATAATCATAGACAATATCGAACAGATTTACATAAAAGAATCACTCATTTTACCTAAATCAAACAGCATGTTACTCAATAATAATTTATCATGAGTCTTAATAGCTTATATCATGAATGATGATATAACTTTAAGATGATATCAGCAAGTGTCAAAGTGGGCATATAGAACTTTTAAAAAACCACGGAACGTACTTTCGATCTGGAGCGTTATCTTCTACCCAGACTTTTAAAATGACACAATAGCAAGTGTTGTATACCACTTTTTTTTTGGGACCGTCACCACTACAAACAACTAGTTGATTCTCACTGACTTCACTCCATGTGACAACATACCATCCTGGGTGTCATAAGTATAGGGATTTATTCGATAGGTGTTTTCAACGCAAAATGACCCTCCTCAATTTACGCTCTATCAACTTCCATACCGTCTCCTGTGGATGCCTTTATAAAAAATCGATTGTTTCCCACCAAACCAAATTAGATACACTGGCTACTTCCTATCTATTTTCGAAAAAGGGACTCCATTTTAGTCTACTGAGGGAGTCAGCTCTCTGTCAGGGTACACATATTTTATCATTACCGAGTAGCCATTGAAAGCCTTCAGTAAATAATTGTGTAAACATGGTGAGAGGAGTGATGTCCTGTGAAAAGAAAAAGCTAAGATTCAATAAGCTAAAGTTGATTGTGTGGTGATTCAAGCTTAATCTCAAACAGAAAGACGATACAACAGCGATACAAAGGCATCAAATTTAACAGGGATCAAGATATTCGACAACTTTTGCTATCAGCAAAAATTTGAGTGGCTTTTTTTTTTCTTTACTATCATATTAAACAATTATGCGGTAGATTGACATGAATTATGGGTGTTGACAGTGATGTTATTTTTAAAAAAGGAAAATAAAGCCTCTTGGTGTCACCAACATTAGTTTTTATTTTGGCCTGATTGGGCTGAAGGCGGAAATGAAATGAGCCTCAGCCAATTTCAAATTCTAATTTACTTACTTTCTCTCTGCTGCATTCTTTGAATTCATTTTGACTAGCAACAATCGGCTTTGCAACTAGTCTTTCACCAAAATAACCATCTCGAAATAACTCCAACAATCTTGTTAATAAACAGCAGCTTCCATGTCGTTCCTAGCATCTATATTTGACATGTTTTTGGGATGTTGTATATCCAGTTCTAATCTCAGTATCAATGGAAGAGCATACCGCATTGTAAAGCTACTAGGAGAAGGGTAAACCTTGGTAATTTCCACCGTGGTGTATATGGTATATTAAAGATGTTTTTCTTGTTATTTAGAGGGTTTTCATTTGTTTATCTAGCCCAGGATGGGTCAGGTAATTTATATGCTTTAAAGAAGATTCGTTGTACATTAGGTACAGAGGAAGCAGATCTAGCACAAAGAGAAGTGGATATATATCGATTATTTTCTCATAAGAATATCATCAAGTTGTTGGTAAGGTTTTGTGTCATTTTATCGGAACATTTGTTTAACCTTTTTATTTTTTATGTAGGATTCTAGTACAATTACAGAGTCGGATGGTAGTAAGACGATTTATATATTTCTTCCCTATTACAAGGTAAATACACTAACATACATTAGAAAAGGAATTTGTGCTGAGATTTTAAATAGAGAGGTAATTTGCAAGATGCAATCAACAAACATAATTTAAACAAGACGCATTTCCCTGAATCCGATATGATTCGCATGTTTCGAGAAATTTGTGTGGCTGTGAAAGCCCTGCATACATACAAGGCTCAAGGTGGCGCTCGGGTTATGTACGAACCCAGTCAGGTTATTTCCACTGAAGATGAAAACCGACAAGATGAAGCACTATTAAGCCGTAACCCACAAGATGAATCGAGCGGCGGTGAGCAAGTAGCTGTTGGAAAGAGAGGAGAAATGGTTCCCTGGGCACACAGAGATATCAAACCAGGGTAAGTTTTATAACATATCTAAACAGATAAATACAAACAGTTACTAAAGAGTACTAGAAATGTGTTGATTGCTGACGATGGAGAGACCCCTATATTGATGGATTTTGGCTCTGCGTGTCCTGCCCGGATTCATATTGAAAATAGACAGCAAGCGCTGTCACAACAAGATCTTGCAGCTGAGCAATGCACAATGCCCTATAGGGCACCTGAATTATTTGATGTAAAGACTGGTACAACATTGGATGAAAAAGTGGATATCTGGTCATTGGGTTGCACACTCTTTGCTATGGCGTATGGGCAGTCTCCTTTTGAGGTCAACATGGACCAAGGTGGGTCTGTCGCATTAGCGGTACTTAATAACCAGTATAAGTTTCCTACCAAAGACGATCATTATTCACAGGATGTCAAGGATGCTATTAAATGGATGTTAACAGCAAATCCTGCAGATCGACCAAACATCCACCAGGTAACTATGAAACTTAAAAATATGAAGGAAAAAAAAACTTATCATTTCTCCTAGGTATTGCAAAGAATGGATGATATATCCAAAGAGACTAGTTCAAACGAATAATAAAAAAGTCGTAAAAATTGTATTTTATAATGAGATAAGACGTGATGATATAAAAAAAGAAGGGGGCATTTGTTTATTATTTGTGTTATGGCTCAAATTGTGTAATTTGATAAGAATTTTAGTCATAAGAAAACAGATAGTCTTATCTTTTCAATCCTAATCAGGTTGATGACGATGAGGATGGTGTTAATTGATACCTTGATAAAAATGAGGTTGATGAAGGTGGCGGTGGTGGAGGTGAAGAAGGCGCTTGTTTTTTTTCTGATTCAGTAGTGTAAAGAGAGGGTATAGCTTCAAATAGGGATGGAATACTTTTTTTAAACGCGGAAGGTGATGTGGGTTTATCCGCATTGGCTGCCATGCCGAGCATCATTAGTGAAGTTAATAAATTTTTTTCTTGGCTAGCAGTTTCTGTGGCAGGGGAGGATTGTCTTTGAAGGTTCATTATGGTCATTACGGATTCTACTGTTTTTAATATTTCACTGGTTTGTGATAGTAATTTTGTTACATGTTCAAGTTCTTTTTCAAGGTGTTCTCTACGTGCTTCTAAATTTTTTTGAAAATTTGATGGTTCGAGTATCATGTTTGATAATATAGATGATATAGATGATGTATTATTTGCTGCATCATTATTTGTTGTTATACTTATTAATGACTTTAATGTGGATAGTAAGATGTTTTCATTGTTAGTGTTCACATTTTCTTGTTGTTTTAAAATATCATTTGCCATTAGAAGTGATGCTGGTGGTGATGGAGGTGGTATTGAACTTGAATAAGAAGGATGTGAATAACGCTTTCTTTTAACACCAGGTTCGTTTGTATTATCAACCACAATATCTGATGGGGCTGGAGAGATTATTGGTAGACTATCCATGCCTAGTTGTTGTGGTAAACTATTGAATCTTTTGCGTCTTTTGATAACGTTCCTTTTCATTGTGATGGGTCTTTGGACATTGTGAAGTTTGAAATATAATCCACATGCATTGCAGATAGTATTTCCAGTTTCATCTCTTCTCCACAATGGAGTTGTATTTGTTTCACAATTAAAGCACTGAATAACAGGTGGAGTCCACCTTATGCTACTTCGCTGCCAGCAATGACGACAACCTTGACAGTTTTCTCTGGAATGTTGTTGTTGTTGTTGTTGTTGTTGTTCTGAACTTGATTGATCTGGAGGTGACAACATTTTTAGTTTGATAAATGTATAAAAATGTGAAGGGAAAGAAAAAAAGAAGGGAAAGTGAGGCTTGAAGGTCTATTTAAATGAATAAACTGATAACAATTATTTTGGGTTTGATTGGTCTGTGATAAAGTCAGCAATTCTTACATTTTTATACTTGACAAACGATAAGATACAAGCTTATATTACAATAAGGGTCAAAAAGGGCGTTATCATTTATAATTAAATCACTTCCCTATCCGGTACCCCACATACTAATTGACTGATAAAGGATAAAGGCTGTGGTACAACAAATAAACTTGTGACTTGATTCAATATACCTTATCTCTCTCGCTACCTCATTTGTTATTGTTTTCTACCCCCCTTTATTTAAAAAGAAAGTCTCTTATAAAACAAAAACAAAAACAAAGTTTTTCTTTGCCACATCAAATTATGATCATTGCTTTAATATTTATACTTTTGTTTCAATACGTGTATAATGATGATCACCTTCAATTTGGTTTTGGTACTGTAGCTACCGCGTCGTTTAAAAATTATCATATTCGAGTGAAACAACCGATATCGTGCGAAAATAGTGTTCAAGTAAGACCAAAAAAAAAAAAACTCCCTTCAGTTTCCCATTAAAATTGTTTGATAGTATTCTGGGTATATTGACAATCTCGTTACAAATGAACATGTCTTTTTTATTTTTTTGGAATCGCGTTTTGCACCAAAGACAGACCCAGTTATACTTTCTCTTAACGGTCAACTGGGTTGTTCCTCTATAACAAATGTATGGTTTGAAACGGGGTAAGTCCTTTTCTCTTTTAATGCATAAATTTCTAAAAAAGGCGATTCTTGTTCGTTTTAGTCTTTGCCTGGTCAAAAAAGCTGGCATTGAAACGAATCCGTTTAGCTTTAATAATATCGCGAATATCCTTTATGTTGATCAGGTAGGAAAATCATACAAACAATAGATAAGATATACTCATCACATGGTTTAGCCAACAGGCGTAGGTTATAGTTATTCATCTGGAAAGAAACCCTCCACTTGTGCTCAAGTGACAGAAACCATTTATTGGTTTTTGCAATCCTTTTTTACAGAATTTAAACAATTTGCTCGTAACGATTTTCATATCGCGGGAACTTCTTATGGTACCACTGCCCTTTTTTTTTTTTTACCAGTATTAAACTTTTTTTTTCCAGCTAGTCATTTTGTACCTTCTTTGGCAACTCATATTATTCGTGAAAATAGATACGCTTCTTCCTCAAATAAACTCCCTATCCAATTGGCATCTATCATCCTTGGCAACGGTTATATCAACCCTCGTGCACACAAATTATCATATGCTGAATACTCCTGTGATGATAACAAATGTACATTTGATTACTTCTAGTTCATGATTTCCTGATATTAATTAATATTATCTTCCGTAGACAAGCCTATCTATGATAAAGTGACTTGTCAAAAAATGAAGACTAACCGTAGACAATGTAACTATTTACTAAATCAATGTGATTCTTGTACTCCCTCTCTTCTTTATTGCAAAAGGACCCTGGTGGATCCATTTTATTCAAAAACTCATCTCAATCCTTATGATATTCGAAAAACCTGTCTACTTAACAATCATATAGACTCTTGTTATTCCGAGATACAGGACATTGTAAACTATGCTAATAGCCAGGAAATGAAAACCGAATATGGTATTGATTCTGAAGCAGGTGAATTTCAGAATTGTAACAGCCATGTGAAAGCCCGTTTTGATATGACCAAGGATAGGTAAACCCCTCTCCCCATAATCATCAGTCTTGATACACTAACCTTATTAAAACATTTAGTTTGGTAAATACGATGGATCAGATTGAAAAAGTATTAGCTACAAATATTCGTGTGTTAGTTTATGCAGGTGACATGAATTGGTATAACAACTGGTACGGACAAACAGATTGGCTTTCCAAACTCGATTGGATTGGTCAAGTGGGTTTCAATGACGCAAAAGATAAAGATTGGTTTAGTTACGTCTCTGGTCAGAAGGCTGGTACTGTTAAGAGTTTTTTAAATCTCTCCTTCGTCAAAGTCTTTAATGCTGGTTACTATGTAAGATTGATTTTATGTATCTTAAATCACTCCCCAGCTAATTATATGAATCAGTCTATTTACGATCAACCAGCTAATATGATTGACTTGTATTCAAGGTGGGTCATGAATGTGTCTCTTGGTTATTAATAACATATAGTTTGTGCACGTCTCTTTTTTTTTTTTTGTACGTGTGTAGTAGTAATTTATTAAGTAATGATTAAAAAGTAATTATTGATATTTTTACGCAAGCACAAACACAAAACTTGAGATTATAGTGACTAAAATGGTAGCCTTCAGAATGGCCAGTGAATAAGCATTACTAGCACTTTTAGGAAATCTACCGGAAGATATTTGATTATCAAGTCCACCTGGTGTCTTTGACTCTGGCATGACTACAAAAAACATACAACGATGAGTATTTTGTTTTGTTCTGTAATAAGTGGGGTAAAAATCATACCGGCATTAGCACCAACAATGCGCAAATTTCCAGAATTGCAATGATAAGGAGCTGATCCAAGCGTCATATAATCTAATGAGAAGAACAGAAATGAATATGATGGTACGGGAATAAACTAAAAGGAAAACTTGCATGCGTTGGAAGGGATAAGATTTCTAGGTAGCTCAACAACCATTTTTCCCGGTTCAGTTACTACATCTGATGCAAGTATGATTGGCTTTTGATTTGCACCGTCTGACTGGATTAAATAGACACTGGGAAATGCTTCTACATGTGAATTTGACCTGGGAAGATAACGAAACATTGGATGATTAAAAAAAATGTACTGTTTTATCTAATCAATTATTTTTACCACATTATTTTCATTTTTTCTCCGGCTGTAACGATAGTGTTACCGATAGGATTTGTAACTAGATAACACGTTATTACACAAAGAAAGGAAATTATCAGTTATAGACAAAATTACCAATGCAGTCCTCTTGGATATCATTGATAAGCGCATGAGCCACTGTCGCCAAAATTAGTAATAGAAATGCTTTCATATAAAAATAGTTTTTTGTTTTTGAAAATATAAACAAAAGATTTAATGACATTTTCCTAAATCATTTATAATCGCTAAATAAATTTGAGACATCAGGAATAAATATGGAATATATAATCGGAATCAATAGCTTGTCAATGGCCACTCTTGTTTCTGAGGTTACACCTTTCTCGAATATTGATAAACAGGTCTCGGCAATCTTCAGGGTGATCCTTTTCACTTTTTTCTGGGCCAGTCGTCGGTTGTTTAATTTGTTTTTTACCCTTTTGCGAAAGTCTTTTACATCAACCAGTATGTATGTGAAGCTCTCCGACATGCATGCCATCATTGGGGTTATTTTCTCTATCAACGTGTGGGAAAAAAAATTCCAGAAACTTTATTTATCATTAATGCCGATTTGGAATGAAAGGAAAACCACTAACTGGCTCTTGATGTGTAGCACCAGTAACACCATACTATGCCTTTTTCCCTCTTGAAAATGCTGAACACCACATATCTATCTACCATAGATAAGCCAGAAAATTAGTATTGTTTTTCTTCTATTTCTGGCAATACCGAAAAAGAGGCTCAAGGCACCTCATGGAGTTAAGGGAAAATGATTTATTTTGACGTTTTGAAGCTCCTCTTTTTTAAGGACTGTGGGTAGTTTTTTCGGAAATAGGTATTTCCGGCTTAGCAATGATGAAACAAGATATGTCCTTATTATTGCTTTGATAGCTGACTTTCTGTGCATAGCACAACGATATAAAAAATTGATACACAATATCTTTACCTTTAGGAGTGACTTTATTATCTTGGTCTTTTACTTGTTCAACACTAGTTTTGAGTACTTAATTAAATTTAAACAATGAGAAGTAAATGGTCAATTTATCCAAAGTATGGTCTTCAATTGATTTTGAGAGAGAGAGAGATGATATTTGTTACGTTCTATGATATTTTTTTGTTTGATTCTCTCTCTTCGTGAACATTAGTAAATCAAATGACCGGCAATATATAAGAACAAAACATATTTTGAAATTTTTTATGTGAACAAACATGATTAAAGCATCTTCTTGATGCTTGTCTAAAGGTTTATTACACCTATTTTTATTATGAATCTTTTACTTCAATACGATATACTAGTTGTGGTCTTGAGGTTTGTCTTTGATCAAAACCTGCACATACATCCGGATTTTCTAATGAGTGAATGAAAGCCAATGTTAAACTAGAAAATTGATAAATTTTATAGTAAAACTTGGTCTTCTTTAGCGACTCCTCATGTAAAAGCATTATGTTAGATGCGCTGAGTTTTAAATATTTCCATGAAAAAAGGCCACTGCTTTTATTTTTGTTGTTGCTCTTTTACTGAAGTCATTTTCTCTAAAAAAGCATGTCAAGTAGTTACTTCTCTGATTCTTTTCCTTACGAAAACGAGGATGAAGAAGAAAATTCATACGTAATAAACGTTTATTAAAAAAATGCAAAGTCCAAAATCTATGAAAATAAAGTATTGACAGCCTTTTTTAACATAGGAGGAGTCAGCCTATAGCGATGCCATTATGTTTGCCATTGACTGTAGCGAATCCATGTTAACAGTGACAGACGGTGAAATTCCAGTTATTGTGGCATTGAAAAGTGTTCGAAGTACTATCCTAAGCAAAATCGCAAGTAGTCCAAGAGACCAAATTGGCGTCGTACTGTATGCTACGGTATGTTACTTTGTACGCGGTAAACATCCGTAGTCACTGATCTTTTTTTTTTTTTTTTTTTTTTTTTTGTAGAGGGAAAGTAATAACTCTGCACAAAAAGACCATATTTGTGTTATGTGTCCCTTGGATGTTCCTGATGTACCGCGTATCAAGGAACTTGATGCGCTTATTCAAGGTAAAATTCAAGACTGACATATATATATATATCCTTTTGCTAATACGATAATCCCTAAGATGTATCCATGTTTAAGGAAATGTACGGATCAACTCACTTTCTTTTCCCCATTGGGGACGTGTTCTCGGTTCTATCTGATGCCATGTCAAAAGCTCCAAAGACCTCTAAAAAACGTGTCTTCTTGATCACAAATAATGATGATCCAACAGGTGATAATCCTGTTTTTAAGAAGACTTCCATACAGAGAGCAAAGGTTGGATGATTTACTCTTCAGGTTTTAGAGAAATACTAACCTTGTAATTTATCAGGATCTGTGTGCTGACAATACCATTACTTTATTTGGATTGGATACGGCTGAGAAAGTATTTGATACAAACAAGTTTTACAAGGTAATTCAAACAAAACAGGTGGTAAACTTGTAAATCTGACCTGTAGAATAAAAACGAATAGGATATCGCATCATTTGGTGAAGAGGACTTTGGAACTGGAACTAACACCGGACAATTGACGAGTTTGATGGATATGGTAGAAACTAGCAGTAAACAACCACGATCTGCTTTCGGAATTCCATTCGAAATTGCGCCTGGTTTGACCATTGGTGTTAAAGGCTATAATTTGGTCATTGAAGAAAGAATTCCTCTCCCTAAAAAGTTTACTACGAACGCCGAGAAAATTGAAGAGGTTGTGGTAGAAACAAGCTATCGATGTGTGGTAAGTCTTTTGCATTAAACACTTTGTTATCTCTTTGTAATTCTAAAAACAAAACCAAAAAAAAAATAGGATACAGGAAAAGCTCTTGCGACAACAGATATTAAAATAGGGTATGAGTTTGGAGAAGAAATCATTGAATTTTCAAAAGAAGACATTACCAAACTTAAAACTGTTCGTGATCCAAGTAAGTAAATTCATTGTGTCAATTAATACGTCTGACTCATGGATTTATATAAAGGTCTTCTGGTCCTGGTATTCAAAAAGAAGACTGAGCTGAAAGATTATCATCAAATTTCACATCCATACTTCATCTATCCTGATGACTCGGTAATACTTATTGCAGCGAATAAAAACTATACTCATATATCAATCAATAATGTTATTATAGAGCTATATTGGAAGTACTAAAACCTTTATGGCATTATTGAATACCCTATTAAAAAAAGACCAGATTGGTATTTGCTCCTTGGTGAGGAGAAGAAATACTATTCCAAGGATCGTTGCTCTTGTGCCACAGGTAAGCAATATTATGCAAAAGCTTTAAGTAAAAAATTAATCAAATGACACTTTATAGATTGAGAAGACAGATCCACAGGGAAATCAAACCCAGCCTCCTGGATTCCAATTGGTTATGCTACCTTATGCTGATGAAATTAGACCTGTCCCGCCTGTCGTTACTCCTGTCAAGGGTAAAAGCATAAGTAAAAAACGTATATATCATTTACTAATTAGTATATATTAACTATAGTTGAAGACCCTGCACGTGAGGCCGCCAAAGATCTTATTCGCAAATATGAAATTGAGTATGATCCTTCGAAATATCGCAATCCAGGTTCGTATGATATTTTGGCTTTTTGGGATAAGATGTTCATTCGACTTTTTGTTTTGTGTGTATATATATAGCTATTCTGAACCATAAGATTGCAGTTCAAAATATTGCACTCGGACGTGGACCTGAAAATAAGCCAGTCGACACACTTCTTCCAGACTATCAATACATTGAACATGTAAGTGATTAGTTTATTGCTATTTTTTATTAAATTTCACGGACTAAATCGATATGTTATAGAATCTTACAGCCGTAATTGATAACTTCAAAAACTTGGTTGGATTGGATGGCATTACTATTGCGGATTTGAATGACTATGCTGCACCAAGTGGATCCAAGCGAAAGGTATGTAACGGCCATGCATGTAATGATTACACCTACTAACACCTTTAGTAGTCGGCTGTTGGTGATGATGATTCTCTTCTTGAAAGAAAGGCAAAGGCTTCTCATATGACTATTCCTGAAATGTGGAAAGCAGGTTTATTAACAAATGTAAGTAAAGTTAAAATGTACAGGATATTTTACAAATGCTAAAAGAGGGATACTCTTCAGGCTACAAATCAATTATTGAAAGACTTTTTGACAACAAAAAGTATTCAACCAAAGAAACTCAAGAAAGATTTGATCACTCAAATTGACGAACATTTATCAAAAACCGAAGGAAAGTAAGGGAACTGGCCTTCTACTGTTCTAACTGCAGCAATTGTGTGTATAATAATAATAAAGGTCGTATCTTTCGAAGCCAAGTGAGTGTGACTAAGCTTAAATATTTTAAATACGTAACTGGTAATAGATATAGAATATTTTTATTTTACGGCGGGCACTGGTTATAGTTATGTCGGTAAATGCACCCGCATACAGACGGTCATAAATAATGCAAGAATTTAAATGAAGTAGGGTTAAAAGATTTATACAATATATTAAAAAAAGGGGGGATCAGTGATTATTTTTTTTTTTGGTGTAGTTTTTTTAGCTAAAGTTCTTCATCATTTCCATCATTTTACTCATATCAGGCATACCACCGCCACCTGGAGCCCCACCACCACGACCAAACATACCGCCCATTTGTCTTGCCATCTTTTGAATGCCTTCCATGCCACCCATTTGCTGTAACATTTGAGGAGGCACAAGGTTGGCCATACTTTGTTGCATTTTACCGATTTGAGCCATTTGGTTAGGGTTCATCTTTCTGGGATCTGTAGGCATGTTTTGCATCAAGCCGTTCTTTCCACCCATTGTCTTGACCATCTCTGCAAATCGTGTATATTGGGACAAAATTTCTTGAACTTCATGCACGGTGGTACCAGAACCACGAGCAACACGAATGACTCTGTTGATATCGTCAAATGGCTTATTATCGCCATCAAGCTCTATATATAAATTATCAGTGTCTCTGTAAAACACATAATTTTATAATATATTACCTGTGTCAGTCATACTATCCATGATACACATCATACGTTTAATACGCTTGGTGCCTTCTTGTTCCGTACCAGCCAACATCTCTGCAGGCATTCCTGGTATATTTCCCATCAATTTTGAAAGGGGGCCCATTTTAGAGACTTGTTGAAATTGTTCGTACATGTCGCGAAGTGAGTATTGACCTTTTTCGATATTCTTCATCAGTTTTTTGTTGTCGCCTAATTGCATTGTATCTTGCACTTGTTCAATCATATCACGCATATCATGCATTCCAAGCACTTTACGAATAAATGATCTAGGTTCGAAACGTTCCATGTCTTGAAGATGTTCACCGGTACCGATGAAAATAATAGGACTATGTGTGGCTGCAACGCTAATGACAATGTATATGTCAGTTCCAAACTCTTGTTGAAAAATATATAAATATATAAAAAAAAACCTACGCGGAAATAGCTCCACCACCCTTAGCATGACCATCCATCTTGGTCATAATAATAGAACCAAAATCAGCAGCTTCCTTGAAAGCCTTTGCTTGGGATTCAGCAGCTTGACCAATGGTACCATCCATGACAAAGATAGTAGTATCTGGTTTCTGCAAAGGGTGTTAAAATAAATTATAAGAGAGAGGAACGATGTAGACTTACGACAGCAGCGGAAATTTGCTTCATTTCTTCAAACAATTCAACTTCTTGCTTATGACGACCTGATGTATCGACAATAATGATTTCAAACTTATCAGCCTTGAATTTCTCCACACCTTCTAATGCGATGGCAACGGGATCTGATTCAGTGTAGCTACCGTAGTAAGGGATTTTAGCTTTGGTGGCATTTTGCTTCAATTGATCAAAGGCACCAGCACGGAAAGTATCTGCACAGACAAGAGCGACTTTCCAGCCTTTACGTTGATAGAAGGATGCGATCTTTGTACAGGTGGTTGTTTTACCCGCACCTTGAAGACCAACCATCATAAAGATATTGGCACGACGCTTCACAGGTTTATAAGGCTCAACTTGAGGATCGACCAAGTTATATAATTCATCCATCACAGCCTATTCTTTTTCCTTTTTCGTTAGAGTTGTAATTTAATTTACGAATTTGCGATGTTCAGTTTACCTTTTCAATCATGCGCTTCTTGTTGGCACCATTGGCCAACTCGTCCAGGTTGACATTCTTTTTGATGTTGGCACGTAATTTTTGAACAAGCATGACATTGACATCAGATGCAAGCAAAGCACCACAAATTTCTCTAACCAAGGAATCAAGAACCTAATTAAAAAAAAAATGATGTGAGTGTCATCATCTAGACAAAAGAAGCATCTGGTGTATTTACTTTCTCATCAATAACAGGGGCCTTTGTTAATTCGGTGAAGGCCGAATTAATCTTACGTCCTAAATCAGCTAAAACCATTGTTTATTTTTTTCTGATGGAAGTAAAAGAAAGAAAAAGATTTTTAAAAAAGCGATAATGAGAGAAGAGAGAAAATAAAATTAAAAAAAAAAGCGTGACGCTAATTTCAAATGGTTTGCAAGAAGCTTTCAACATCGAACAGATAATCGTGATAAGGTGCGTGAATATCTCCACTGCTCGTATCCTCGTCATCCGTCATCTCAACTTCCCCATCCGTCGTATCATAAAAGAACCCTATAGGAAAGGTGAATAGCTTAGTCAGATGATGAGAATAATGGATTTTTTACCTTTGTGATCAAAGACTTCGTTGCTGAATGGATCAATAGCATCATTATCGTCAATTGAATCAAATTTAAACACGTCTTTGTCTTTATTGGCGTGTCTAAAGAATTGGTACGACAAATGATCCGCATTGCCAGAAAACACAGAATAATCAATTATGCAGTCATCATCAGGCAAATAAGGCAACTCTATCTTTTCGTATCAGCCAAAAAAAAAAAACTAAAAGTTGGAAAATATATTGTGCTTTACCGAATTCTCTGTGTGGACCGTACTCAACGTCTTTCTCAGTCAAGTCGGTGTTATCTGATTTAACTAAAGATTCATCAAGCTCCGTAAATGTATCCAATGGTGCGAGTGGTTCCATGTTGAATGCTCTTTTCATAATGGGTAATTCATCTTCAAGTGCGTCCTTAAGTTCTGCTGTATCGGCCTCAAATGAATCGAATGACATATCAAATGCAGGTGTCCATTGCTCTTCTATCATACACAGCATATTTAATGATATATTCTTTTTTATTCAAAAAAATAGTTTACCTTGTTCTAGACGGCGAATGGTCTTTTCAACTGGTCCAAGATTCTGCTTCTTTGGTTTTAAATAGTGCTTGAGACCTGCCGTAGTAAATATATTAATATGCTACATTCACTTTGTTTGTGTTTTGGTCACAGAAACACGCTACCAACTGCAGATTCTGATCGTTTAAGTGGAATGACAGACGTAGCTTCTACAAAGGATGTTGAGTACCGTGTCTATAGTATTTATATATGTTTCTCTTTACTTTTTTCTCCGTCGTTTGAGTCGTCACCAATACTGAAATCGTCGTCTTTGAGAGAAGCAAAGGATTGTTTCATATTGAAGTCATTGGTGGTGAAAGACCTGTTCAAGCCGCTCTTACCGAACTGCTTTTGAAACTTGTTCTGAACAAGGCTTTCATGAACGATGTTTTCATTAGAAAACGAATTGCTCTTCTTTATTAGTCCTCTTGGTTTACTCATTAAAAGAAATAAGGGGGTAAAAACAATTTTTTATTATTTTTATTTTTTAAATCAGTTAAAGACGCATTAAGACGAGTCACACAACTCCACCAAGAGTTTGCCTCTGGTTTGACCACCATGAATAGCATCCAGAGCTTCTCCGAGACGATCAAAAGGGTAAGTCTTGTATACAAAGGTTTTCAAAGCGCCTTGATCTATTAATTGAAAGAGACGATTCCACCACTTGTCAGCATCTTCCTTGTTGGTCATGTAGTGGTAGACACTACTTCCTTGGATACTACTATTTCTGGGAAATAGCTTGCTTATTTCAATCTGCATAGAATATGAGTTTCACATCAAAAATATGAAATAAAATAAAAAAGATTCCTTACTGGTGGGGGACGACCTGCAGCAAATCCATAAGAAACAACCAAGCCATTGTATCGAAGAGTCTGGATGGAAGATTCTTCAAAGGAAGCACCACCTACACTATCCAACGAAAGGTGCACTCCTTCACCTTTGGTTATTTCCAACACGCGTTGGAGAATGTTTTCTGATTTGTAATTGATAACGTGATCTGCACCCAATTCCTTGACAAATGCAGCCTTTTCATCCGAGCTTGTGATGCCAATCGCTATGCCACCTTTTTGATGAACCAATTGTACCAAGATGCTTCCTACACCGCCTGCTGCTGCATGAATCAAGACATAATCGCCCTTTTTTACGTTATAAGCACTCTCTACCAATGTAATTGCTGTCAGACCTTGTGTAGCAATGGTAGCAATGGTTTCAAACGAGACATTATCAGGAATTTTGTGTGCTTTCAAGTCGAATTCATGGTAAATAGAGTATTCAGCGTAAGATCCGTTTTCAAAAGATATGATACGGTCGCCGACTTTATAGTCTGTAACTCCTTTACCTACTTCCACAACTACGCCAGCACTAAACCGTTATAAATGAAAAAATTAATACAGTCTCACAAGCGTTGATTGTCCGATCATTTACCCTTCTGTTCCAAAAGTTCCGCTTGCAGGCATAGGAAAGATACCACGCGCTTGAAGAGAGTCTACGTAGTTGACACCCAAGACCTTGTTTTTTACAACAATGGTATTCTCTGTAGCAACAGGGCGGGGAACTTGTACAAAGTTTATTTTATTATCTGTGCTTGTAGCAGCCAACATCTTTTTTATTTTTTGTTTGAAATGCAGATTCAATCAAGTCAAGTAAAAAGTTGGGCTTATATAGCCTTATTTTTGCTGTCGGATATAATTTTTCCTGGGTCATCAATTGTTTAGGTTCATTTGTAAGCTTGTGTGCCCTTCTTCGAAACTGAGTAACGGGAAAACCCTAATCAGGTAACGGCTTTTTTTTTTTTTTTATGCCTGTGAGTTTATGTTGTAATATAGTATGCAATTGACGCATTAATACACCAGCTACTTTTGATTGACTATGCAATAAATATGCGATGTGAACTATACGGGCAGCATGATGTGTTTTCCATAATTGGCCGTTATTTAACATATATTTTAGGCTAATTTATCTCCTGTTAGTAAGGCTGCGCAGTAAAGAATTGCTGACAGATGGACCGTGCTACAAAGATTTTAGAAGAAAAACTGCTAACTCAATCGATAAAGTTGATTGCGTATGCTAAAATCCGAAAAAAGACTCAACTAATATAGGAAGACAGATGTTATAATAAAGTAAATTGTATTCATACCAAAGCATATATAAGTAGGAATCACTATATATCTACATATATAATATTAAATTAAATAGTGGTTTCCATTACTTAGGACTGTGCATATATTTTTGATGAAAGGAAAAAAAAAGTATGGTCCAGTTCAGGGGAATAGATTTGCTTTCATGCAAACAATGCATTCCCATAATATGTCAAGTCGTACTTAAATACTTTGCTTTTTCACTTTTTATACGTTTACCGGCCGCAATTTGCAACTTCACTTGTTCCATCACAAAACTTTCCTTTTTCGGTGTCTTTTTTTGCAAAAGATGGTTGTAAATGTGGCAATTTAATGTTATAATTCCAAAGCATACAAAATGATTGCAGTCTACGGGGGGTTATCTTAGATATTGTTAATATTCAAAAGAATCTATTTATTTTGGTATTGTTCAACTTGTCTCTGTTCAAATTTTAGGACGAATCGTCAAGATGTCTGGGAAAATAGCTTGGGGTAGTAGTTTATACTACAACAATACGAAGTATTTATTTAATGCTCAGCTAAACAAACGATGATTAAACAAACAAGTGATTATTGTAATCTGACATGTAATTCAAATTTTTCTGTTTATTACAAATAAAGAAGATCTGTCTTCTCCCCCATCGGTAAGAGGAAAATAAGATTTAGTGCCTCATCCACTCAAATACACATTAAAATAATTAATAAACAAAAATTGAGTGTAGTATAAATATCTATTATTAACTATACGAATTACATTTGCAATGGCAATGTGTTAGCATACAAAACGTATATTACATTTTGGTAACAGGATATTACTGCTACAGCCAACGCTTTGTTCCGGTCCATTTCACTGCTTAGAAAAAAAATCAACCGGTCCATTTCATTGCTTTTGTTTAAAGTCTAAAATGAATATCGTCTCTCGTGAAGAAGCATGTTGCATCTTATTTTGTAAAAAAATTAATGAAGAGAATGTTAAAATCTGGAGAATGTCTACATCTACGTCCTTTTTTTTTGAGAAGGTCTACACCTACGTCTTTTTTTCTTTATGTACGTCTATGACTACGCCTGTTTTCTAGTATGTGAAGGCTCAAACATATGGATGATTAAATAAGCAATTAAATCATCCTGACATAAGCCAGCTCTTGTTTATCAGCTTATAAATAAAACTCGTTCACATGATCTTCTGATTGAACAAACAAATAAGTCATCCTGACATAAGCCAGCCCTTATTTATCAGTCTACAAATAAAACCCATTTAAAAAAAAAAGTTTCCTTCCCTTCATCTTTTTTTTTTCTTTTTTATTCATATTATGTATAATACCATCTTTTTAAAGAGAAGTAAAAAACAAAAGATATACTCTCTTTTTTTATTATCATGGCTACGGCTAGTCTTTTCAATATAAGCAACACTTCCCCGTTACCTGAGTGGGTCGTCGTTCGTACAAGGCTAAAAACGATAAAAGCAGTGGTATTTTACTGGCGCCGAAACTCCCACTTATGTTACACTCTCTAGGTCTTTTCAAAGATCAAAGGTATGTCAGAAAAAGAATGGATCACGTAAATCTAAAAAGTACGCGTAAAAATTTACAAACATACGTAGGTGTAGACGTTCTCAAATAACGGGCCGTATAAAAAAAAGTGCGTAGGTCACGTGATATTTTTTTTAAAAAAAATCACGTGATTTAAAAAAGTACGTAGAAAAAAAAAGACGTAGGTGTAGACATTCTCGAATATCGTCTCTCGTGAAGAAGCATGTTGCATCTTTTTTTGTAGAAAATTTAATGAAGAGAATGTTGAATCTGTACAGAAAGAGTAGAAAAAATGGTGGAAGTTGAAGGTCTTGAAACTGCCGTTCGCGTGCACATTTTTACCAAATAAAAAAATTTTCGTTAGGGTATTTGCTACCGAAGTAATCCAACTGAACCAGAGCTTGTTTATGAAGCACGAATCTTTGGTGCCCCAAGTTTATACAACTTGTACAAATCAAAAGAAGAAATAGAAAAGGATCCCGAAGAAAATGACAAGAACAAAGATGAAAAGAGAGATATCTTGTTTTGTAAGCCAAAATAATTGCGAGAAACGAAATCTTTGTTAATTACATTAAAATATAGGCAATGACGCGCAAATTGTACATTTTATAAACTATTTATTTCGACCACGTAAAGAATTTTCACCAGACTCTCCGTACAAGCTAGACTATGTATATGATAAAGAAATTTTAGGAGTTGTTCGAGCTTTTACAAAAAGATTCGATAAAACTACATCTTTGGCATTTAGCAAATGACGCAAAAGGGAGTAAAAAATAAGACATCTCTCAATGAAAACTCCTGCAATTCAAAGCTCTTATTATCGTATGTTATAATAACAAGCAAAACATCGATTTTTTATCAGAAGAGCCAGAACGTAAATTAGTAAAAGGAGACACAGGCGACGAAAAGATAAGAAGACGCCATTTAAATGTTTTGAATAGCGTATATTATGGTAAAGCTCGTAAATGGCATCGCAAATAATCAAATAAATTAACTCCAGTTCTGTAGCTGGCCTTGTGTAAAACATTGTAGATATGGTTCCAAGACACCATGCTTATGTAAACCAATTGAAAAATTGTAAACCAATTGAAAAATGACGGATATCACGTTGTCGGTTATTGCAGAAAGTCAAAAACACAAAGTAGCAATCGAGCAACTTTATTGCAAAGAATGGTTTACATATTACGACAAAGGTCACTCGTTGAGAAAGTTTTCGTCTCACCTTCCAGCAGCGTAAAGGAGAGTTTTTATAAACGAGACTTTAAGGATCAAGATATTTTATCGGAATTAGATGAAGTTAATGGAAATACTCAAGGTAAAAAGCTAAATAATATACGGCCAACAACATTTTAAGAATCAATTATTTTGTAGATTTTTTGACTTTCATTCAAGAAAATGATAAAGTTTGCGTCGTTGCATTGGATTATGCAGGATTCACAACCAATATGACTGATTTGAAGAATATTTTAAGGCAAGTAAACAAACAATATGAAGTCTAAAAAAACTGAACAAACAATCTTGTAGAAACAATCCCAAATTGCAAAAAATTATCATTGACTTGTATTTCTACGAAATTCGAAGTTTTTGACAGAAAGCAATTATTGAAGAAATTGTACTACACGTAGTTGGTAGTGTTGCGGTTGAAGCTTGTACAAGACGTGAAGCCGAATAATGTGAACGACTTAAAACTATTCAACTGTCGTCCTAATTACAGACAACGAAGTAAATAGGTGACTTAACTGATTTTAAAGTTAGATTGACTACACTTGGAGTCAATAAATTCATACTTTTATTGTTTAATTAAAGAGATTTTCTATCAAAAATGAGCTAGTACTATATCTCTTGTGTTTTAAAGGTTCAGAATCAATTTTCTCGTTACAATAAACAATATAGGTTGCAGTGGATCATTGTCATAGCAAATGTCGACATCTTCAAAAGTTTCCATTCTTTTCAAATGCTTTTTTACGTTAGATTCAGTGTATTTATGGCAAAAAAAATACGTATCTCCTGTTCTCTGGCTATATTCTTGGCCATTAGTTAGCAACCAACGTTGGTTGGAGTTGATGTCATCAGGAAAAAGGCCGGTTGATTTTTTTTTTTTTTAAGCAGTGAAATGGCTCTGGTTGAATTTTTTTTCTAAGCAGTGAAATGGACCGGTTGGAATTTTTTTCTAAGCAGTGAAACGAACGGATGATGAGGAAAATCTAATGTGGTGGCTACAAGCTGATGTATCTGCCTGCATAATCGCCTGATTTAAACCCAATTGAACAGTTTTAGGCAATCTTAAAAGGAAAATCGAAACTGTACAAACTGTTGACTGAAGAAAAATTGTCTGATAGCATTGCTGAGGTATGTAATGCCATATGACGTATTATTCATACTCCGAATGTGTAAATTGGAAAAAAATGCCCATACCTCTCTAATATCCATTTTCCAGATTTAACACTGTTTCAAAGTGATCAAATAAAACATTCATACGAATTTTAAAAGAGGGGGATGTATATCACGATACAAGTGTAAGAGTGCTATCGCTAAAAGAATAAAAGTTCGATCATCGAGAGCTTTACTCTCAAGTATGGGGTATCTAATTATACGGGCACTCCGTTTTTTGTTCGGCCCGATTTTTTCTTTTTTTTTTTTTGCACTGCAAAATAGTATCAGGGACACCGTTTTTTTATATTCAAGACAATCTCACACTGACTAAAATGGCAGAAGAAATTATTAAAGTAAGTGAACTGCTCATTCAAGAGATTCTTTCAGAGTCCACCAATGATGTTGAAATCAACGATGGCTTCGATCAAACGCTGGGAAATGTCACCGTCGAACAAGAACTTCCCGACAAAAATATTTCCTTGGACGAGTTTGACTGGGACTCTGTCAGTAACGCAGAAGATGTAGTGGAGGATGACGTGAAAAGCTGCCAAAACGACTTTCCGGTAACATCCTTTGAGGAGACTGTTGGCAGCAGTGAAGCTGTCGCAAGTATGAAAAAAGCTTTTGAGAACGAGTTTCTTTGGAACAAAAGGTTTGCGGATAAAAACTCTGCAAAGGTCGAAATTCAGGATTTTTGCAAATCCAAAAATATTCCTTTTGAGACACTCAGAAGTGATAAGGTTTACCTCAAACTGGTCTGTAAGCATTTTGGAAGATATCGCAACACTAGAGGCGAAAAAAGTATGTATTTAGTGGCTTTATGATTATAGTAGTTGCGTTAACAAAGATACAATAGATGATGAAAAAGTGGGAAAGGGTGTGTTGAAAAGACCCAACCGAAAGACTGGTAAGATTGGGTGTACAGCGTTCATCCACATCAAGATGGATACCAAGGATGTTGAGAGACACTGGTTTGTGTACAAACGCTGCTTTGATCACTGCCACCCTGTAAGCGACAATCGCAGGTTATACCACGTCAACAGAAAGCTGGAAGCTGACGATCAGGAATTTGCAATCAAGATGATGCAAAGTGGAAGGACTCCTAGTGTAGTATTAGAGGTAAGAAATTTGAGAATAGAAAGTGGGTGTTAAAGGGAGTTAGTATTATTTGTGATATATTTTATTTTAAATAAAGAAATGTTACTTGTATACTGTAAAATTGCTTGCAAAAGTCACGATACCATTAATAACATGTACTCTTTGTTTATTTAATGATTTTGTTCGTAGATGTTGAAAGCAAGAGATGTTTACAATGTTACTGTTACGGATCTCACGAACATCCAACAACGGTTCTGTAGAGATGATAGCATTTTTATTTAGACAGCTCGAAACAACAAATCACCATGTTCGATATTTAATAAAAGAGGATAATAGAATACAATCTATTTTTTTTTTTTAATCATCAAAGTCGTTTGATGATCCGTTTTGAAAGATTTTCTTTGTTGCTGAAGACAGTAAGCAGTCAAAAGGAGTCAGAGGATATTTTAAAACGTATTGACGACTTATATCACGAGCTTGTAAGTAAGCCGTCAATCGAGTCAGCACTTCCTCCGGCGACAGTCGTTTCTGAAAAGGAGCGTCCAAAGACTACGGAAAGAGAAACATTGGGGATTGAATACGTAGAAGATGCTATCAAACAAGAAAATAGAAGGCGCAAAGCTGATATAGTAGATAGCTCCCCAAAAGCGAAATGACCAAAACAGAATGCAAAGCAGCAAGCGAAGGCTAAAAAAACATTTTTATAATTGATCAAATTAAACTGTGTATTTCACTATAAAAGGTACAACGGCACGGCCCTGGAATCGCTTGATAACAATCCGGCTCTTTTTGACCAACTGCATCCAATGGATGTTTCCCAGACATTAGCCTTGATAAATTTCCAGGGTAACGGTAATTGTGGATTCAGACACGAAGAGGGTTAGAACCAAGTGAAAATTTTAATGCTAAGCACTCTCCGCTCCTACCGATACATTTATGACACCATAGAGCTGGATATCTATTATTTTGAGAAAAAATTGCATGCCAGAAAATCACCATGTCTTGGCAGCAAGAACCATTACATGTAGTTCGATACTATCGGTTGCCCACAACTGGTAGCTGATACATTCAAACGACCAGTGGTGCTTTTAAATTTTTCTGCTAGAATCTTTCGAGAAACTGGTATCGAATATGATGATCAGGGGAATGTTGTATAGAGCAAGTCAAGACAAGCATTTGTCCCTCTCTTCGAGTTGGACACTCAATACTTGATTAACCTTACCAACTTGATTTCCTGAAATATACCAGAGGTTTTCGATCGGATTCAGATTGGGACATTAAAACCCTCAATACCGACCTCTCTTTTCTACCACTTTATATATCCGCCAGTATGACAAAAAGCGCCATCTTCTTGGAATATAAGGTCATGGTTATGTTCCTATAAAAAAAAATTGAGCCAAGGAAGGAGGTTTTTGATAAAAATTATACGTATTTTATCACTATTAATATCACTATGAATTGTTACTAAAGGTCTTATCCTCCCGCATAAAGGCATCCCCAAACCATTATCGAACCTTTGCCAAATTTTAATCTTGGTGGTTAGAAATATGATGACGGTATTAAAGGCAATATGGGCAGGGTCAGGAAAGACCAGAGGTTTTTTAACCAAAGACAGGTCTAAGTATCGTATCGCCGTAATGAATGCGATTTTTTTTTTTTTTTTTTTTAAAAAAAAATTAGGATTCATCTACTTACACTTTGTCCGACAAGGTGTGAAAATCAAAATTCACAACTGGTCGTGTAGTAAAATATTTAAACTACCATTACCGAAAATAGCAAGGCGGCATTGATGCTGCTCGATTATTATAAAAAGAGGGCTTGCTCGCATTAAAATAAAAATATAAAAATATAAAAAAAAAGAGCGCTATCCTGCTTTACCTAAATCGAACAACACTGTTACTCAATAATAATAATTCACCATACGCCCGGGAAAGCCTAGATCATGCAGGATACAATGGTTCCAAGATAATACCAGTAAGTGTTAAAGTTGGCATAGAAAGCTTTTGACAAAAGACTGAAGACAGTTTCTAGATGGGGTGTTATCTTCTACCGAGGCTTTTAAAAAATTATTATGAAATGGAGCTTGAATTACCTCGTGCTACAGTGGTCTTATTTTGCGGGATCAAGTGAGGCAGAAAGACAGCTTACCAAATTAGGAAGTGTTTCTGTTGCATTGTAATTTAAGACACATTTGGCTGTTTAGAATATCTTTAGTCATGATACCTAGTATATTCCCACAGAAATCACCATTCATTGAGTGTATAATAATCAAATAATAACTTGTTTTTAGATTGATGTAACTTCTTATTTAAGATTGTTTTTCTTTCTCCAGAGGTAGTTAAACAAAACAATAGTGTCAATGTGTTGAGATACCTTATTTCGCCGATAAATTGATAAATTAGCAGTCCTTTTAAAGCATGGACATTTTTTTCCGTTTTCTATTTTTTTTTTTTTTTTTCACTTTTTAACAAATTTTTTCTTTCTTTTCGCATAACAAACACACGCACAACTCTTTAAACATCTTATCTTAAAAAAAAATGTCATTTTTCAACAAAATTATTGATAGAGCAAAGCATGGCAATCACAAGGCCGAAGAAACGGCGAAACAGCCACCATCGGACCAATTGACCAAAGATAGTAATAGGTCATTATTCGGTATTCACACACCTCATTCATCCACGTCTTCATCAAACACTCATAATATGGACCATATTCAGTCACAGCAGCAGCAGCAGCAACAACAAATGCCAAAAGTTCAGGAAGAAATATCTAACAATCATTATGCAAACGGATATGTGACACCGAGACCATCACAAGATCTACATCAAAATATGGATATAGATTCTCCAGGTGAATATGCGCACATGAATGATGTGTAGAGATAGTACTAATTACTTTTTTCAACAGAACCAGTTAATATACAACAGCAGCAGCAACAGCAACAGCAACAACAACAACAACAGCAACAACAACAACAACAGCAACAACAGCAACAACAACAACAACAACAACAGCAACAACAACAACAACAACAGCAGCAACAGCAACAACAGCAGATCCAACAACAGCAGCAACAGCAGATCCAACAGCAGCAACAACAAGAGCAGCAACAGGTGCCCCAGCAAGCTCAAGATGGTAAAAGTTATACGCCTCAAACTAAAAAAAAAAAAAAAGTCTAAATTAATCCCCCGTTTATCATTAGGTAATAGCGGTGCATTAAAATCAAAATATCAACAGTATGATAGCGCAATAATGGATCAAAGAAAAAATCGACCTAAACTTAAATTAGACGATTTCCATCTATTACGTACATTGGGTACTGGCTCATTTGGTCGTGTTCATTTAGCTCAATCTAGACACAACGGCAGATACTATGCTATTAAAGTCTTGAAGAAAACCGAGGTAGTTCGATTAAAGCAAGTTGAGCATACCAACAATGAGAAACATATTTTGGAATCTGTTGCGAACCCTTTTTTGGTCAATTTATGGGGCACCTTTCAAGACGATGCCAATCTTTACATGGTGATGGATTATGTGCCCGGTGGTGAACTCTTTAGTGTCTTGAGAAAGAGCAAGGTAAACACCCACACACAAAGAAAAAAAAAACAAATACAAATGATAACGATAAGCAAACCTCTTTGATTGACGCGTTTTTTTTTTTTTAAAAAAAATTATAGCGTTTCCCTGACCATGTAGCTAAGTTCTATGCTGCCGAAGTTGCTTTAGCAATTGAATATCTTCACAAAAAAGATGTTGTTTATCGTGATTTAAAGCCTGAAAATTTATTACTGGATACAAACGGACACATAAAAATCACAGATTTCGGGTTTGCTAAACATGTACCCGATATTACTTGGACTCTATGTGGTACACCTGATTATCTTGGTAAGTTGTTAATCCTGGGGGGGGGACACTACATGATATCATAATATACTCATTCACTTATTTAGCGCCGGAAGTCATTCAGTCAAAGGGCTATGGTAAAGCCGTTGATTGGTGGAGTTTGGGAGTATTAATTTTTGAAATGCTGGCAGGTTACCCGCCCTTCTACGATGATGACCATTTGAAATTATATGAAAAGATTTTGCAGGGCAAGATTCGTTGGCCATCTTACTTTGACCCTAATGCCAAAGATCTATTAAAGCACTTGTTGACCTCCGATCTTTCCCGCCGCTATGGTAACCTTAAAAACGGAGCCAACGATATTAAGAACCACCCTTGGTTCCATGGCGTTGATTTTGAGCGAGTTGCTAATCGCCAGATTAGAGCACCTTATGTTCCTCAGATTAGAGGTGATGGTGACGCTAGTCATTTTGATAGATATCCTGAAACAAACGAGCAATACGGCTTGGCTACGGAAGATCCATACCGGGAAAAGTTTCCAGATTTTTAAGATTAATAAAGCGCTCATTATTTTACATGCCTGTCAGTTGAGATGTACAGGGCAAATGATTTATCCTCCAAAAAATAAAAATGTGATAATCAATTATTTTCAAGCCGAATGACGCCAGCCGATGCCGAATCATTTTACAAATGCCGTATAGCAAGTGTCAGCAGGCGCAAGATTTTCATTGGCCTAATTAATCATACGTGTTAATAAGCAAAATGTTCGCAACGGGTCTTTTATATACACACGCCGGTCAACGAGATGTACATATATTACCGGAAAAGTAAACTTTTATTTTGATTGGATACAATGAAATTTGTATACATTATTTCTCATAATTAAAAAAGAAAAGATAGAATAGAATATAGGGAGTGCATGTATGTACGTGGAATTTGAAGAATTGTTCAATACATGAACTCGCCCCCCCCCTAAGGTATTATGAAACCCCATATTTGTTGTTGTTTGGGTAATCATGCAAAAATGGTGACATTTAAGTTGTTATATCGACTGCCAAGTCAAACGGAGAGAATGCCTTTTATGGAAAATATCCCCTTCAAAATTTTACCCCAACAAATAGATTTGCCAATAATATTGGATTCTGTGTAAATTTTCATTTTAAAGAGTATTGATAAGTCGATAAAAAGAATTGCGGGGTCACATGAATTAGTCCATGCTACTTCACATGCAGTGCGAATATCCCGATCTAAGTTTTTGGTATAAATACCACTTTTTTTTTCTTTACCTTTCCCCTCTTATTATTATCAATTCTATATATCAACAATGAACTCTTCTGTCCTCTCTCAAGTCACTCGCCCTGCCATCTCTGCCGTATCCAAGAGATCTTTCTCTGTCACCACCATCAAGAGAGAACAAGAGGTACATCACCAAGTTGCTCCTTTGACTGATGCCACTGTCTACATCCCTCAAGGCCCTACTACTACCACAAGCACTACAGACACTACTGTTGTCTTCAGCCCCACTGTCAACCATGTCTTTGACGACTAATTATAACTTTTCTTCTTTCTATGCTGCTGTAAATACATTCCCTATACCTATTTTTAAATAAATTTTTTTTTTTTTTTTATTTTGAAACTTCAAAAATGCTTGTGAAATCAAACGCTTTTTCGTCGGAACAAAATGACACCTGTAAAAAAATGAGTCACACTGAAAAAAAAAAAAAAAAAAAAAAGTTTGATGACAAGGCCATTATGCTGTGATATTTTGATGGTTGTTTATATTATCTCACCATGTCAACCGATAACGCCATTAAGCTCTTCACTGGTAATGCCTCACCAGCACTTGCTAAGCTTGTTGCCAAGAGAATGGGCTTAAACCTTGCCAAAGCAACTGTGATTAAATTTTCCAACCAAGAAACTTCTGTGACAATTGGTGAATCTGTCCGTGATGAGGATGTCTTTATTATTCAATCAGGTTGCGGTGAGATTAATGATAGTTTAATGGAATTACTCATCATGATCAATGCCTGTAAGACTGCCTCTGCTCGTCGCATTACTGCCGTTATCCCTTGTTTCCCTTATGCACGCCAAGATAAAAAGGATAAGAGTCGTGCCCCTATTACTGCACGTTTAACTGCCAATATGTTGACTGTCGCTGGTGCCGACCACGTCATCACAATGGATCTCCATGCCTCTCAAATTCAAGGTTTCTTCAATATTCCTGTCGACAATTTATATTGTGAACCTTCCACCATTCATTATATCAAGACCAAGATTCCAAACTGGAAGAATGCCATTATCGTCTCACCTGATGCCGGTGGAGCCAAGCGTGCCACCTCGATTGCCGATAATTTGGAGTTAGATTTTGCCTTGATCCACAAGGAGCGTAAGAAGGCAAATGAAGTGTCTCGTATGGTCCTCGTAGGTGATGTGACAGGTAAAATTGCTATTTTAGTCGATGATATGGCAGATACTTGCGGCACACTTGGTTTAGCCGCAAAAACATTAATGGAAAATGGCGCTGAAAAGGTCTACGCCATCGTTGCTCACGGTATTCTTTCTGGAAAGGCTATTCAAGTCATCAACGATTCTGTTATTGAAAGAATGGTCATTACCAACACCATCCCTTCAGAAGATAAGATGGCTCTTTGCCCTAAATTAGATATCATTGACATTTCTCCTACCATTGCTGAGGCTATTAGAAGGTACTTTCTTTATTTGTATATTCATATTTGTATATTGTGCTGACCCTTCTCTTTAGAACTCACAACGGTGAATCTGTTTCTTATTTGTTTTCTCATGTTCCCCAATAGACCTTTTTTTTTTTGTTTCTTTCTTTTTGTCCCTCTTGCTACCTTGTACATAATAAAAACAGCGTGTACTGGTATTCGTACCTTATCTTTCTCAAAAAGTTCAATTCAAGTACACACGGGGAAAAAAAAAGAAAAGAAAAAAAAAACGCTGGCAAAGAGTGACCGAGAAAAGTATATGTTACGCTTATTACTGTGAAACTCGGTCTCTCTTTGTTTATGTCCATGCAAAAAAAAAAAAGATATAAATACATCTACAGTTTAGTACTTTTTTATTTTTGTACTCTTTTAAGACACAATAGAGCTAATATCACGGAATATATTTTGTGTTCCACATGGGTATACTTGCAAGAAGCAGAATAACTGATTACATGGTATTTGAACGTCTATTATAGGTGAGTGTTCCCTTTACTGATTATAATGAATAAAAAAATAAATGAAAATAAAGGTCTGCAGTGTGTCTTGATAAGTCTTCACTAGCTTTATATGTAGTGATAGGGTTTTTTTTGTCTTAAGTGTTACAGTAGTATTTATATATAGATCTTTCATGAACTATTATAGTGTAAGCCGATTATGTATACATAACTATATATAATACCCCCATTTCCTTGATAGCGGAAGTTTTTGTCGTAACTTGGTGAGAGACACAATTATATATTACAAAGAAGATCATTGAGGTACAAAGTTTATTTGAAACAGGTCTTTCTTACAAATTTATCAGTAATAGTTCTGATTACAATTATCGTCACGAGGAAGATCTTTGTTAAAACAATCAGGATGTCATAAGAACACTAGTCCATTATCTTCTTGCATTCTTTTATTTTTCTTTCTTCTTCCAGTGTAAGCAGGTCATTCCTCTTTATTAAAACGACTATTGACTGCCATAAGTAAGTTGTTTACATAATATGCATTTTCTGAATATAATATTCGTTCCTCCAAGACTGAGTATTTCGCAGGCGGTTCCATAGTCTGAAATTTTAGAAAGTGGTTGCCATCGGCAACTTTCTCAGTTGTTCATGAAACATGCATTATTTTTTTTATTTAAAAAAAAACACTTTGAGTGCTTTTGTTTTGTTATTCAAAGCCGCATCCAGTCTTTGTTTTTGAGATTTAATAACAGAACCCCCAAACTGTTTAGTGCCGTTTCATTTCCTCTTGATAGTTCCTGTATATTTGAACCTTCTCAATGTTCATCAAGTTATGAGGGTGAGAATTACACCAAGTCTCTCGAAAAGAGAGATGACAAAGTGTGTTGACTTCTTTCCGAGCAATTCAAGGATTACACGCAAATGTTTAAACATGCCTAAAAATGACTGAAAAAATGATAATTTAACTCAAAAATCTTTTGTGATATTTAAAAAGACTGCCAGCTTCAATAGAACACGATCATTTTTATTATTATCAGAATAGTGCCATATCACATAGTTGTATCAGATCAAAAGAGAGTTGATCATAACTGCAGGGATTATTTTGTTTTACTGCAATGTGTATTTCACTGTCGTGTAACTTATGGCGAAAAGAGGAAAACTTTAATGGAACACTATATAGATATTACGAAATCATTTTTTTTTTTTTTTATGCAAAACATAAATCTCGTGAGAAGATAACACTTTCGCACTTATTCTTCCAATAAATTTAATCAAATGAAGAAAAGATTTCCCCTTTGTTTGTTTGTTCAACAGTAAAGATTAAAACCCAGGACCTGGGACACACTTTTTTAAGATTTACCTACCCCGTCCATCACGATAGTTAATGTACGACACGTGCGTATAACATCTTACTATAAAACGTATTCAATTATTCCTTTTGTTGCTCCGTTACTCATGGAATAGTAAAAAAAAAAAAAGAGAAGGATGAGATGTTACACGTTTTAAGAATAAGAATTTGTAAAAGTAAATATATTAGGAATTTGTACGGGAAGCACAAAAAATGCTCTTTTTTCGTGGTGTAGCAATTGAATTTGCTGTAACAATGGTGACACTATCAGCAATCAGAAACTTACTAACTAAATGGTAACACTACTTTTGATGGTTTCGCAGAAAAGGTAACAATTCGATCGTCGATGTTTGTAATATCATGGTGCCTGAAAAAAAAAATGGCCAGACGGGAATACGACGTTTTTTTTTCTTTTTCTTTTGTGTGTGTGCTTGTGACACCAACGTTTTGATCAGTTGAAAGGGTTGAGCAAGAAAAAAGACTGTATAAGTATGCTGAGAATCAGTCAATGTACAACAACAGCAACAAAAGGAGGGCGGTGTACGACGTTTATTTCTATTTCATTCTGTTTAGCGGTGGGGGGACATTTTGCCTTTTTGTATACTAAAGCCATAGGAAAAAAAAAAAAATAGAATTCGGGTAGTCCCATATTGTCTTTAGAAAAGTAACCTCTGATCTTACAATCAACAATCAGCGTCTCTTTTTTCTTTAAAAAAAACATGGATGTACTTTGTGTTGATGCTGGTAACTCCAAGGAACTCGTTCGTACTCAGCCAAGAGAGATAAACGAGGCTTGTACTTACATGAAAAAACACGTTATCGGGTTTAAGAATACCTCATTATTGAGTATTGCCAAGAGTAGTCTACAGCATATACAGACGTACATATCAGCTGCTTTCTGTTGTAATGATTATCACGTTGTTTGCTCTCAAAGGCCTTCATTTTTTTTTTAGGATTAGAAGAAAGGAGCCAAACCCGAGATGAAAGTCTATATTTACAACAGCTTTTGACTATTATAAGACTAGTAAAAAATTAAATCTATATTAGACGAAGTAGAACGTCATTTGTGTTTAACATATAAACACAATCATGAGTTGTGTGATGATATTACTCAATATAGGAGTCCTAAATGGGTATATAAAGCCACAATTGTCAACAGTGATGTAAATTCAAGAATCCTCTACTGCTGAAAAAAGAAAGAAACGTGTCTATTTAAACCTGTTTATTATGAGTGGACACGGGCCTTGATACTACAATGAATGGTGTGGTTCCATGTCGAAACATTCGAATACGAGGAAAGAACAAAAGGACGATCGTTTTTAATAGATGAAGGAATGCGCCTCAATGAATCTTACTGGTTGATCCTTTTATTTGATGTAACCGCGCCCGTGAAACCATAAATACAGGCCAAGAGAAAAATTTATATTATTGCTGAGCTTTTTTATCTTCTTTCACTAATAAAAAAAAAATGAGTGAACGTGAACATTTACTCCCTCCTCATTATGAGGAAGAACAACTGACATTCAAGACGTCTTTTATGCATACTTTGAAGTCTTCTCACATTAACTGGCTTCTCATCTTTGTACCCATTGCTTTGGCTTTTTCCGGTGCTTCTGACAGTGTTGTCTTTAGTTTGAATTTCATTGCCATTATTCCCCTTGCCAAACTTCTCGGTTATGGTAAAGCATTTTAAATATGATTGGGAAAAAAGTTACTTACATTAATCTACTTAGCTACCGAGGAAATTGCCTTAAGATGTGGTTCCGTTATTGGTTCTGTAAGTATTTTTTTATCTTTTACAAAAAAAAAATAGACTTTTAACATGATGATGTAGCTTTTAAACGCTACTTTTGGTAATGCTGTTGAGCTTATTCTCGGTATGATTGCTTTAAAGCAAGGATTAATCCGTGTTGTGCAAGGTAAAATAAGACAGATGTAATATTTATGTATAAACAATTAATCATTTTACTGCTCAGCTTCTATTTTGGGTTCCATCTTGTCCAACATTTTACTCGTACGTCAATATGAATAGATCAATGATTATTGTCGTTACTAAACTTTAATTTTATTGTGTTTTCATCCTAATATAGGTCCTTGGTTGTTGTTTCTTGTTGGGTGGTATTGGTCGTTCTGAGCAATCTTTCAATGCTACTGGTAAATATATATATATACTTTATTTGTATCTGAAATGTAATATGGAGTCTTAACCTTAATTACTAGCTGCACAAACCAACACCTCTCTTTTGGCCTTGACTACTCTTTCTTTATTGATTCCTGCTGCTTTCAGTGCTACTGCTGCCACTACCAAGGAAGTTAACACTGGTATTATTAACCTCTCTCATGGTACTGCCATCATCTTGTTGATCGTTTACGGTTTATACTTGGTTTTCCAACTCAAGACTCACTCCGCTTTGGTAAAAAAAAAAAAAAATCCCTGATTAAAGTGAAACGTGACTAATTTATCTTGCCACAGTTTGAAGATGAGGCTGATGAGGAAGAGAAGCCCCACACCACCATTGTCTTTTCTGTTGTCTGGTAAGGCTTTCTTTTTTTTTTTTTTTTTTTTTTTTTTGTTGTATTGACACAGATGATGATGATGATTATGTAGCTTGTTGGCTATTGCTGGTTTGATTGCTATTCATGCTGAACACCTCGTTGGCGCGTAAGTATACACTTGAAAAACGCGTAGTCAATGCTAATGTAATATATAAATAGTATTGAAGGTGTTGTCGAAGTTTGGGGATTAAATGAAACTTTTGTCGGTCTTATTATCCTTCCCCTTGTTGGTAAGTTTATTGCAAAAGCGTTATTATGACGGGACAGGAAAAAAAAAAAAAAAAAACTCACGCTTTATAAACAGGTAACGCTGCTGAACACGTCAGCTCTGTTACATTTGCCATGAAGAACAAGATGAACTTGTGTATTGGTATTGCCATTTCTTCTTCTCTTCAAATCGGTCTTTTGGTTTCTCCCGTCCTTGTGTTGACAGGTTGGTTTATTGATGTTCCCATGACCTTTTTCTTTGAGATTTTCGAAACTGTTGTTTTGTTTGCGTCTGTTATGATTGTCAATTATCTTATTGCGGATGGTAAGTCTAACTGGCTCGAAGGTGCTTTACTCTTGGTAAGTTGTGTGTGTGTGTGTGAGATACAAAGTGCTAAACATTCCATGTATATGTAGGCTGTTTATACCATTGTCGCTATGGCATTCTTTTACCATCCTATTGTTTAAATCGAACAATAAAAAGTCTCTTTCTTCGATGTAACCCCCCTGGCTGGCGGCGGGGTGCACTATCCTATTTGTTTTTTTTTCGTGATACATTGCACCGTTTTGTGTTTATTTACTTAAGAGTGTTACAGAAAAGGGTGGGTCAGATGGTAAATTCTGGCATGGGTGACCCAATGGCTGAATGCAATGTCATTGATGGATTGTTTCAGCCAAAGTATAAAAATGGACATATCAGTATTTGTCAGCATAGTACAGAAAGATAGGTGGAGTGTCTGTTACAATTGTCAATTAAAACAAGGTTTTTTTGTGTACAAGTCTTACCGTGATCATATAAGAAAATTAGTCGTGTCAGACAGGAAAAAAAAAAAAAGCTTGCGACACGGGCAAGGGGTCATTCTATTGTCAATCAATGCTAAAGAGAAAAAATTAAGTTTCTATATTGGTTCACATGATGTCGCACGTCGATAAATTTATTTCAACTCAGAGTACAATTATGAGGGGGGGAATTGAGGTTTTTTTAGTAATTAGCACCTGATTGCGTAATATCTGTCTCTTTTGATATGTCGGTTATGTCAATTATTACCCACTATAACAGATATGGGATGGGTCATAAATATTAGCAATAAGGTCACCTTGTCCAAAAGAAAAAATTGGGCCTGGAAATGTACATAGTAACACAAAACGGTTGTGTCACTTTTATTTCAACCGGAATACCATTTTTCGTTGATTTCCCACCCAAAGAACGAGTCATGTACGCACGGACTTTTACACATGAAATAATGCAAATATTACTCCATATGTAGCATGTATTGTGATTTTTATGGTCTAGATGTACAGCAAAAAAAATAACTTGTGAAACTATCTCTCTTTTTAATCTGAGATGATGTGGGTTGTGAACTTGATTCTCCCTGTTTTTATTTTTCTTTTTGATAATCAATTTTGATAATAGTCACCATGTGATGATATATTTGTTGTTGTTACTTTACACAGTGTCATTGTAACACGGAATGCGATGGGCCCTTTTTATAAGCTTCTTTTTCTTCTTTATTTTTCCCTTTTTTTTTTTTTTTTTTCTTTCTTTTCCTCTTTTTTGCCCTTTCTTTTCTCTCTGCTTTTTTATTCTTTTTCTTTTTTTTTTAACTTTTTCACGAATGTCAACAGTTGGATTTCAACATGCAAGACATGTTAAACATGAACGAGATGACTATAAGCCACTGTACCGTCAGCGAATCAATCAGGACGAAGTAGAAGCTGGATCAATTCTAGTTGCACTAGCAAACCATAAGCCTAAAACCATGTCCATCCACAATCTACTCGGTAACAAAAAAAAATCAGAAAACAGAACAATGAAAAAGAGAGAGATCGCTCATACTTTTTTTTTTTTCTTGATACAGAATCAGACAATAAAAGACCACCAACACCATCTTTTTCTCATGTAATATAAACATAAAAAAAAACACGCCTTCTCTTTTTATTTATTTATTTGATTCCCATTATTTTAGCAGCATAATAGATCATCACACGATCAACGATTCTCAGCAGATGAACAACAACATTGTAAGTTAAAATATCCACATGCTGCATACATCTTTGTTTATTTTTTTAATGTATTCAGCAGTACCTTCAACACCACCCAATGACTTAATACCTTTTAATAACAAACAATCCGATGGTAATCCTTTTTTTTTTTTCACAAACATTTAAGCTTGCCCTTAGTTTACTTAATAAGGCTTATTCACATTAGAACGTATGCAAATGTCACCTGAAAATTACTTTGGACAGATGCATCATCATGTACAGCAACAACACCAACAGCCGCATCATCATCAGCAGCAACAACAGCAGCAACAACAACATCAGAAGCAACATCAGCAGAAGCAGCAGCAGCAGCAGCAGCAAAACCACCATCACCACTACCACCACCAACAACAGCAGCAGCAGCAGCACCAACAGCATCATCACCACCAACAGCAGCAGCAGTCGCAGCCGCATCAACAGCAACAACCTCCACATGCATATGGAAGAAGGTAATTAATATTATGCATAATTTTCTATTATCATTATGCTGATTCTTACATGCGTTTTTTTTTTTTTTTTTTTTTTTTTTTTTTTTTTTTTTTTTTTTTTGTCCGCCTAGATACCACCCTTATCAACAACAACAGCACAGTAACAAAAAGCCTACCACAATTATCGTAAGTTTTTTTCTATTTTTTTTTTTTTTTTTTTTTTTAATTTAATAAACATGACTCCATTACTAGTCCAAACAACAACAATTGCCACAACAACATCATGAATTCTCAAGGCAATATATAAAAATGGTATAGAAACACATATCCACACATCTTTTTTTTATTTATGCATGAATGTACTAAAAAAAAAAGACTTGCACTTACAATAGAAACGAAATCCTAAAATTCGTCGTAATGCACTTCAAGCATACATTAGTTACATGACTTACACAGATATTGCACGTAAAAGAATGGTAGATATAACAAATACAAGATTTTTATTCAGGGGGGGCGAGAGAGGCTTATATTGTTTTTGTGTATGTTTTTTTTAGAAACAAGGAGTACATCCTGCTCCTACATTATCGCCGCCTCATGCTCCATATCGTCCAAGATATGATGCGGCTGCTCAGCCATCGTCAAGGCCTCCTCCTCCTCCTCCTCCAACAACGCCTCCTTCGCATACTTCTCCTCATCCTCCTCCTCCTCCTCCTGCCACTGTGAATAAAGTCATTGTAGATAAACCGCTAACTGCCTTCTTACATGGTCCCCTTCAGCAAAGATTCCCTCCTATTCAACGTGATACGATGCGTTAAAAAAAATTTTCCCCAAAAAATAAAAATAAAAAATTTGTACATATTTATGAAATAGACAATGAAGAAACTCTTTGCAGATTTCTATTACTTTATATATATTTTTTTTTTTTGATATGTATATATATTTATTTGCAATTTATATATCGAATGGACTTCTAGAGTCAATTTAGATAGGATATTGACAATACTTGTCTTTAACACTCACAATCTATGTACACACATAAAAGAAAAAAAGACAGTGTCAGTGAAACGTTGTCAAAATAATAAAATCACAATTACCTCAATGATACCCTCCACAGACGTGTTGATAAAATAACGATGTTCAGCCACGTTATAGACAGTATGTCTTTCAAGGACTTCGCCCTTATAATGACGCTTATTCGCGGTATCCCAGATTAATCGCCTACGACGCCATTCAAAATTAAAGGGAGGTGTACCCACAAGATCAACCACGGCTTGTACCATATCACCTTCATGGATATTTTCAATGATTTCTTTACCACCCGATACAAACGAAGAGGGAACTTCATGAATGATACGTGTCATCTCCTTGGGGAATGATCGACATTGATTACGTTGGTCACCCACTGAAAGAATCGTGATATTACCAGGTTTATCAGCAAATAGGCTTAATTTGGAGGTCTTGGAGGTCATCGTGGTTATTTTATCGTTAAAGACGTATTTGACCGTAAAGGGACCTACACCATGCAATCCAAAGTCAATACTATCGCCTACACAGACATCAGAGCAAAGTTCGGAAGGTGTGATCTTGGCATTATCAAGTGCCTTGATAGTGACAGAGGTTTCATCACTATAAATCACCTTGGTACCACAATTATTCGCATCATTCACACTAAGGATATTGACGGAATAAATACCAGATTTAACCAACTCTTCATGTACAGAAAGTTTGTATTTCTTTGTCATGATATCATGTAATTTGATAATATGACCCGAAGTTTCTGTTTGAAGGCGAATGCCCAATTCCACAGAGAAAGGAGCAACACCCGTGAACTCTAACACGAGAGGCTTCATGTCCTCCGAATCCAAGGCATCACCCACACATACACTACGCTCCTTACGAGAATCCTTGGTGAATTGAACAGTAGGTGTGGCATGCACTCTTTGTTCGATTTGTAAATCCTTGATTTTGATAGGGGTGGTATAACGTTGATCGGATAATTGATCAATGACATAACGGTATTTACCAGCCTCACGTGTCTTTAAAGGTAAGCGCATACGACTGTTACTCGAGGTAATTTCTTCATGACCCAATAAACGGAAATCACGATGACCCGAAGCACTATGGGATTCCTTGTAGCTGAAAAAGAAGGGACCGAGACCTCTTAATTCGATACCTAATCCATCACTGACACCTTGACACACAGCGGGGCGTTCATATACACCGGGAGCTAATTCGATCACTTCTTCTTTATCAACAGAAATGGTAGGTTTATCCAATAATTCCACGAGATATTGAGGTTTGAAGACATCTCCTTTACAAATAGCATCTTCTACAGAGATCAATTCATAGTGACCTGTGGATCTGACTTGAATGGATGCGTTGGGATCATTGAAACGTTCAGTCTTGATACTTTTATCTCCTGCTTCTACATTACGATAAGTCACACTCCAGGGGCCTTCACCGGTAAGGCCGATGGGTAATCGTGTGGTTGAGCCTTCTGTCATTTGGACGTTGCGCACTGCTTCACCACCTGTATTGAAAAAGGCAGTAGGACGATCACGACGTACATTGATGGTGAAATCACGCGACTCTAAATCCTTAAGGCAGTCATTACCATCTTGGATCTTGACAAGGGATACGATATGATTGCCAGCTTGTTCAAAGGGAGGTAATTTAATAGTGTACTTGTTACCCTCTACTTGATCTGAATAGACTTCGTTCTTGAAGGTCCAGAATAAAACAAAGGGAGCTGTACCACGTAAATCGACATCAACAGAGATATCCTCACCAAGACAGGTACGTACAGTGCTTCTGCCCATAGAACTGAATTTAGCATCGGGTTGAGGATGTACAAATTGATTGATGGAAGGTACGTGAGTGGGACGTTTCTTGTAATGAAGATCATCCAAGGAAGTGAATTCATAAGTGTATTCACCACTGGCATTTGGCATGTAAGAAAAGATATGACGAGAACGATCAATGGTTTCTCTCTTTCTTTCGACAATAGACTTGTGACGACCCTCCTTTTTGGTGATGAGGTATTCAATCACGTAAGGAGGAGTACCTACGAATTCGGCAATGAACTTCATACCAACTTCAGTATCACCAGCACACGTAGAAGGGATAGCTGTAGCGTTGACTTTGACGGAAGGTAATTCGGGTTGAACTACTTGACAAGCAGCAGGGAACAAGACTTTACCTTCACAGAATTGATCACGAACGGATATCAAGTTGTATTCACCAGGTTGATTGACAGAGATGGATTTCTCACCAGTGTTTAATTTGGCACGACGTAAATGAGATTCATCGGAATTATGGTTGTATTCCAAGTGGAAGGGGCCTGTACCCTGCAAGATCAATGGTAATTGGGTACTTGTCTCGCCAATCAACAGATTGACAGGGTAGGTTGGACTGCAGTGGAATTTGGCAGTAGGGCGACCATGAACGATAAACCTTTGAGAACTCTCATCTGACAAATCCAATACATTACCTGCACCATCAATGACACGAGCTAATTTATATTCTCCATCTGAGGCAGTATCCAGTGTAAGGTTAATGGGGACGTTCATATGATGAACGGCAGCCCAATCATAATTCTCATCGGCATTGTTTGCATTGAGGGAGGCTGTATCTACAGATTCAATGTGTTGTAATGGAGAATCGAATCCATCGGGTTGAATACGGTTTAACTTCCAAACAGTTTCTTGACTGCCATGATTGAATCTCTTTTTATATTCGATTTTCAAGGGAGGAACACCCATGACTTGAATATCCAATGTCTTTTGATCGCCTGTACAATAATTGACGGAATCCAAAGGTTTGAAATGAGCGTAAGGACAGGTGAAGACAAAGACTTGACGATTGTACAATCTGACATCCACACCGTCTTGAGAGATGATGTTTTTCAATTTATAGACACCTGGTTTACGAATTCGAATAAAGTAATATTCTAAACCGGGATGTGGGTTTCCAATCTCTGTTACACGTTGAATATCACTACCCGAGTACTTTTTAACACTGGTGGTTTTCGTCTCCAATTCATAATGTGAAAGCGAAATCGTATGTGGAATGGTGTTGTTTAATACAATGGGTATATGAATCTCTTTCTTTCCAAATTCAGCGGATGGTAAACAATAAGTTTCATCATGGGGGTTTAACTTTGCAGTTCTATTAAATATAAGTTAGTTCACATACACACACTCTCCACTTGTCAATATAACTCACCCATAAGGAAGCAAACGGACCGTATGCTGACCCATAATATGAGAAGTGTTATAGACCACTGCATCCGCGTTGATAAGTTTGCCTTTGGAGACACTGGTAAGTTTTCCAAGCGAATTATTATAAAGTCCATTCATGAACAATGCTGTCAGGCCAGCCTTTAATAAAAGAATAGAGTTAGCACAGGGAGTGTGGATAATAAAAGAATGACTTACACTGGAGCCAGCAAAGAAGAATGAGTTTAACAAGGGGAATAAGACCATGAAGAAACAAGTTTTCCAGAATGGGAATTGCAACCAAGGAATCTTTGCTACGTGAAGGGCTACAAAGTAGGTAGCGTCAATAAGACACCACTTGAGTAAAGTACCTTGATGTTGTTCGGGATAAGTTGCAGAGTGTACAAGTAAAAGATCAGCCAATTTCCAAGCTTGTAATAATACAAAGATAGAAATGGCGTAAAGACGTTGGTTATGAAATTCCATTCGAGAGGGAGGTATCAGTGCCCTCCTATGTGCTGCGGGAATACCGTTACTTTGTTCCGTCGGCATTGGATTTTTTTTTTTAAAATGTGTTTATGGACTAAGTGTTATTTCTGCCCTCGTGTGTATAACAAAATAAAAAAAAAAAAAATAGGTGGAGAGAGCAAGACACGGTTTACACGCGTTAGGTTGATGCGAGCCCTTTTTTTTTTTTTTTTTTTGGAGCTTAAACTTTACAAAAAAAGAAAGTCACGTTTTGCTGCTCCGCTAAATTTCATATGCTGCGTGCACTCAATAATGACATGGTTCATTTTTTTCATTTTTACAATTTTTGACAGATTCCAAAAAAACTAAAAAATCAATGCACTTTATTATAGAGAAGGGGGGGGGTGCTCAATAATATATAAAAAGAGAATAATTTATCTTTCTCCTATCACAATCTTCTCTTTAAATCATTCGTCATCCAAATCATACTTAGTGAAAGAGAGGGAAGAGGGGTTATGTAGGAGCATGACCCTTCAAAGAGGAAAGATAGCGTTTGAAATTATCCTAGACATTTCACTCAAGTAATTTACAATGTTGTTGTCCCCCACCCCCACCCCCCCCCTTTTTCATTGGTTAAATGATAAGTGGGTTTAGTCCAATCCCAACAAGTAGGATTGAAATGAACAATTATGGTATTTTAAACTTTCTTTTTTTACGATTTAAATAGGCAAGGAAAACCAGTTACTGCTAATATTAAATCATTTTACAAACAAAAGCTGTCAATGTACACTCGTACTATTTAAAAATAGATAAGGGGGGGGTTGTAAATCCATATGTTTTAATATTTAGCTGTTCACTGTAAAAATAAAAGCACATATAGGATTTATGCCAGCGGACTCTTAATGTATATAATACAACGCAACTAGCACAAGCAACTACAAGAAGAAGGCACAGTGAAATTCATATTAATTCACTGATGTATAAATAATATCACTATTCATAGAACAGATATAGGAGATGAGAGAGCAAGTGTGTGACAAAATATTAGAAACTCACAGGAGAAAAAAAATTGTAAATGCGGGTCAAGTTGGTAAAAATTGTAGATGACAAATTTACCCGTGCCTCGTTTTAGACGTCCCGTTAGTGTACGTGTGTGTATGTGTGTGTGTGTGTGTGTGTGTGTGTGTGTGTGTGTGTGTGTGTGTGTGTGTGTGTGTGTGTGTAATTTTATTGCGTGTAACCGTTATTTTAAAATTACTTGATAGATCTTGTGTAAATAAAAAAAAGATTTCTATTGCTAATAATAAAAAGAGTACATAAATTACAATCACGGTCCTTACCAGATGCGGGTTTGGTGGGACTGGGGATGGGGTCACAAGAGCTGCTTTACAATAAAAAAAGAAATATAAAAATAATTTGTGTCCAGTCACTATTTTCATCGATCTTGAACCACTCGCTTATGAAGAAATGACCGTTACCTTATAAAATTTAACAAATAAAAAGTTATGTAATAACGCTAATTTATACTACTTAAAAAAAAGGGGGTGGATCACTTGAACGTTATTGTTGGCTTTGTTGATTGTGTTAAATTGATCTGAACAGCGTCCATCAAGCTTGCAAAAATGACCAACGGCGATCTTTGTAACTCTATAAAGTTTCACAACAGAAACTTTTAATCAGCAAAAAAAAAAAAAACCCCTTTTCCTGCACCTAACATCGTTAGTGTACTGTCCAAATGGCCTTTATGTTTTAAAACTCATCTAATAACAAAACAAAAATTGCCCTTTCATTATCAGTATGATCCAGAAAAATTAAAGTGCTCTTGATTCTACTAGTGGTAAAACGGGGCACATTTTAACCTTAACCGATTTGCCTCTTTTTCTTTTCGGCCGCATGTATGTTACATTCTTTTCCGTTGATCCATAATTTCCTTGTGCAGACAATGGTAATTTATCTCAGATTGAAGGTTTTCTTTGACCAAGAACCGGTCTAATAAAGACGATCAAACCAGTTTATATAAATATGTTCTAGATTTATTAAGGGGGGGGGGCAAAGAAGAAAGAATATCATGCATTACAATTATGTAGACATTCCTCGTGTTATTATTTTCTAATTCTTCTTGTACAAATCAGAAATCCCTTTTAGTGCTGGTTTATCCCCCTCCCTTATCCCAATGTCACACACACACACACACACACAACAAAAAGTTCCCACTGTGACCCTAAAAGGTCTACACATACCTTTAAAAAGTTTACATCTCTCTAACAAGGCGCATTCCGATTTTATTCAGGATTTATCGGGTGGGTTACTACAGCTGCGAGCCAGTCTTTGCTATGGGAGACCTTACCTAGTTACATAACTTCAATCATGATCTGGGCCCACAGCTTCTCTCTTTCTCAAGACGGAAAGTAATCTTGCCCATGTAATATTACAAGAGCCAGTGGAGATTAATAAAGGCATATAAAGTCAGTGGTGCTGATCTTCCATCATTAATTATTTATGCATCCTGCTTTTGCTAGACTAGACTCGCTGGACTATTTTACGGAGCAACAGCTGGGACCAAATGGATGATTAAAAGAAGCTCTGCGACATCGGGAGTCAGTGGAAAAACCCCTAGTAAACGAGCCATTACGTATGGGTAACAAACTTTCACATGTTCATTAACTAACACTAATCGAGTCATTAATTATATTGATGAATAGAGATATATTAAACAGTCCAAACAATATAAACTGTGGAAGCTTATCAATGGGTTATGCAAATACAATAGATTTTGCTGTAATGTGTGAAAGGTCGACGTGGATAGTCATGTAAATATTGTAATTTTTCTTTTAGCGTCAATTACTTTTTTAAAGGTGAAGAAACTTTAACAGTTAAATGTATTCTCCTCACATTTTTAAGTTTTCATGTTCAAAGGCGATCCACTATCTCCATTTAATCTGGACGAAAACTGTCTTACACACACACACACAGAGAGAGAGAGAGAAACGAGCGATTTTATACCGGAGTTTCAAAGATAGTAGCACTGTGTGTATTTCAGTAGTTGTAACCCACCCCCTTTTTGGGAAAACGTCAAGTGATCTTGTATAAGTTCGGTTTCTACTGAAGTAATGGTGTAATTTAAATCTAAAAAAAGACTATTGTACAACAATGAATTGAACCTCGGAAACTAATGACAATGAGCCTGAGCAACGTGTCATATGCAAAAAAAGTAAAATTCCTTAGCAAAGCGTAATAATTATAAACAAAAAAGGGAAGGTTTTGAAATCCCACAGAGAATTCGAAAATGAAAAAGAATATTCAGACATGCGTCTTATTTTTGAAAGGGAACAATGTAAGCTATAAATATGTGGGGCCTCTTGTTATTCCGATAGCCTGATTGAGTAAGTAATAAAGATGATTTGATTATGTGTATTGATTATGCACCCTGTATATCGGAATCGTGCTTTTTGTTTTTCATAGGATGAGCAAATCAGTGATTTTATGAGTCCAGATGGATTCATTAAGACAAGACAGGAGCTGTCAAACAATTTGTTGTAGTTTTGAGTGCACGCGTCTTTTTTTGCTGCTGTCAAACAGTGATTATTATTGGAGACATTCCGCTTTTAAAAATGAACCCAAATTGTGTGCTGGTAATGATACATGATTTTGATGTATCGACAAATAAGATGCTTTTCATATCCTCTTCCTAGCACATATACATGAACGCCTCTCTTTCTAATACCACACTGCAGATGTGAGTTACCCTGCAGGGTAAGAATATTAGAAAGACGAAAAGCTTTCTATTTCGCGACATGATTCCGCGCTGCATGACCGACCAATCGAAAGAAACTTGTTACGGCGCGTGACAACAAAAAAAGTCAAAATGACATGGTCCTTGTGTGTGGGGTCAGCTGAGAAGCATGCTATCCAATCAAGTAGCTTCCTACCACTGCAAAAAAAAAAAAAGTCTTTTTTTCTAAATGGTTTCATGATAAATTGACCTTTATATAACATTGCGGGAAAACTATATAGAAAATATGTCCGGTTTCTACTGTTGGTGGTGGTTGGGAGGGGGAGGAAATAATGCGGGTAAATTCCGATTTAATAAAAAATTACAAGGTGCGCTTATTTTTTTATATGTCAAATAGATTAATTATCATGTCATAATTTGTTATATGAATTATAGAACCCGCTCTCTCTCTCTTTCTCTTTCTCTTTCGATACAAGAGATAAATTCTTGCTATATATAGGAGCTTCCCAAAATAAACCCCCCCAAATAAAAATTGGCGCAGGGGGGAATATGCAGTTAGTACCACTTTTCTTTGACGCTTTTTGATCAGGACCAATACAGTCATCATTGAGAATCTAAACATTGACAGAGCAGTCAAAAAGTGACAATGTTATTAATATCTGGTGATTTTATTTTTAAATAAAAGGGTAGCTGCTTTACTATACACACAAAAGAGAGAGCATGGCACGTGAATTTCTACTCCGCCCTTGTTTCACGGGAGTGCCATAAAAAAAAAAGAGAGAAAAGTAGACTCCGCTAAAGCCGTTTCCCAGCCAACCAGACCAGCCAGGCTACTCAGCCAAAATAAAAAAAAGGGTGCGTCCAGCCAACGATCCTAATCTTATCTTGCCCCGGAATCTATGACGGCCGGTGCCGCCGCCCGTTCCCCCCACCGGTCCCCCCAATAAATTACGCCCAATTGAGGATAAATATATAATACCAACAGCAGCAGCAGCAGTAGCAGTAGCCAGTCAGTCAGCAGTCTGCAGTCCGCAGAGTAGTTAGTAGCTGCAGGATAACAAATGATCGGGAGGGAACCCTAATGTATGTAGACAGTTCCCCGCCTTGCCCCGCCCTTGCCCAGATTAATATTGTATATATATAAAAAAAAAAAAAAACGTGTGTTGATTATTCGACTGATAAAAGAAAAAAAGTAACACATGGAGGAAGGGGAAGAAAAGATAATTTTTGTATATGCGTGATACAAACATGTTCTGATCTCGTCCTACCGAGCCGCGCTAAGCAAAAGAGAAGCACGCACGAGAAAGTCTGTAAAGAAAAAAAAATAAACAAATATTATTTTTAACTCGCCACATCACAGCTCACAGAGGAGGGGAGCACAGGCTATATTATATTTTAAGCTTTAAATGGAGACTTTTTCTCTCTCACACAGAGTTTTGTCATTTAATTAAATGTGATGAGATTGACTAAACCTATTCCAAACAGTAACCAAGAAATGATGTAATTTTATTAGTTTGAAAAGAATAACAATCCCATCAAAAAAAGGGACTGTTTTTTATACTCTCGAAAAAAAGATAGATGAGCAGTTATATTGTAACAATTTTTGGAAAAGGTGTATAGAGGGGAGATGGCATCATGAAACCATGGAAAACGAGATACGGGTTTTCCGTTACACTGAGTTGGCCCAAGCCAACAAAGAGAGAGAAGGGCTTGTTGGTAACCAATAAAAGAGTTTGTTTATGATTTTGAATGGATATATAGTAGTCTGCATATCAATGACGTGTAATGCGTGTCATGATATAAATAGAATGCAACAAGAATGTTTATTAAATGGATCATGACAAAAAGAAAGAAACGAATAATATGATGGCAGTTTAAAGTAGTAGTAGTAGTAATAGGGTGAATCCCAGCCACCTTCCCCTTATTAATTGTTTGACAACAAGCTTCGGTCAATGGGGGGCACAGAAGAAGGAATTGTCTCTTAGCCATGGATGACAGGTGCTACGGCATAGGAGAAAGAGAAAGATAACAAGTTTAAAAAAAACCGGTAAAAACATGCAAAAATAAAAGGTCCACAATTACATCCGAGGAAGATACACTGACAATGAACTGTAAAAATAGGAATTACCAAAAAGGGGTTCACGGTGAAAAAGATAAATATGGGGACAAAAACGAGGTTATTCCAAAATTAGTTTCCGCGGAACAAAAAATATAAATAGAAGACAAACTCAAAAGGTTTTATTTTTTTTTTTTTTTTTTTGTGGAATATATATTTTCTTCTTTCTTCTCTCATAAAATATACATAAAAAAAAAATAAAAAAAATGAAGAAGGTACAATTTGCTTGTGATGTTGAATTTGTTGCTACATTTGCCAATGAAGACTACGGTAAAATAAAAAAATAAAATTTCGCTTTAACCCATCAAATATACTTACGCTTTTATCTTTAGATCGAACAGCTCAAGAAGTAGCGAAATTAACATACAAAGATATGCTTGAATTACTCACCATGAAATCACAATGGAGAAGAGACATGGAACGTATGATGGCCGAAAGAGAAACTACAGAAGAAAAAGTCGTCAATGTGGAACCTAATAATTCAGCATCGAGACTGTTCAATGTACAAGAAATTTGCATATAAAAAAAAAAAAAAAAAACCGACAACAAAAAATTACACTCCACCCAAACACATTTTATACCTCAATAATTAGCCTCTTTCTCTTCTTATATCCTCTGCATCCCCCCACCCCTTTTTTTTTCTTTCTTGTAAAAGAACCCCCCCCCTCCCCTTTTTTATTTCCCTCCCCCTCCAAGCCAACTCACCCCGCGTGCGGCCCCCCCTTGTTTCTCTTATCATTTGCATCTGTAAAATATTCCACTCGCTATTATTAAATAAAGACATTATTTAATATTACACACTATAAATTATGATTTCTAATTTTGGATTAGCCAATTTTTGGCATTCCAATTGAAATTTTATTATTATATAAAAAAAAAAGAAAAAGAAAAGGGAAAAAAAAAGAAGAAAAAAAAAGAAGAGTGTGAGAGAGATTAAAGATTTGGCATGCCAAAATTGAGAGGGGGGGTATTATAAAACATAGGGTTTGCTGAAGAAAAGATTACTTTTTTTTTTTGGGGGGAAGAGAAAGAGAAAAGAAAAAGTTCATGCTGGTGGGGAGGGGAGGAGGGGAATTATAAAATGCAGTAAAAGTGGTTGTGTGTAATAAAAAAAAAAAAAAAAAAAAATGTCATGATAAGATATAAATTGGGTGTCATAAAAAAGTTGATAAAATATATAATGCTGCTGCTGCTTAAAAAAAGAAAGAATTTTGTTGTTGTTGTTGAAATGCTGTTTTGAAATTATTCCTTTAACCAAGGATGATTCAAGACTTGATGAATGTTGAGTCTATCATCGGGATTTTTTTGAAGTAAACAACTGATTAAATGTTGACAGTGAGAAGACACACGAATCTTTGGCTTCAAGATGTGACCTTCAATAGCAGATTTGGAATCAGGGAAAGGAATCTCGCCAAATAATAATGTGAATAATAAGACTCCCAAGGACCAGATTTCGGCTGGTTCGGCTCGATAGGGGTTAGACAATAAAATTTCGGGTGAAGCAAATGATAATGTGCCATAAAACCTCGTGAACTTTTTGGGTGATGATGAAGAATGACGATGCAACAGCACTGAGGATCCAAAATCAATGAGTTTGACCTAAAGGGTAAGGGTTAGGGTTAGGATTAGGATTAGGATAAATCACACACACACATACCTTGTAGTCTTGGTCGATAACAATGTTCTCGTCCTTAATGTCGCGGTGACAGACACCAATGGACTCGAGATAGGCAACACAGCTAGCGATCTGCTTGAATATTTTCTTGGCTAAGGCTTCTTCAAAGTGCTTGTGCTGTTCGATACACTCAAAGAGATCACAAGATGTTCTGCGTACAAACTGACGTTGAGAGACTGGTTCAACCAGTTCATCTTCATCGATGGTAGATTGTGAGTTTTGTGATAAGGCTGGAGAGTGAATAGAATTAAATGTGGGAGGAACCCATTGGGTGCCATGTAACTCCATGACGAGATAAAAGTAAGTGTCATCTTGATATGAGTCGCAATAGTGAATGATATTTTGATGGTGAACGTGCTTTAGAGTGTAAATTTCCATTGGAATCATGCCCATGTTTGGATCACATACCCAAGCGTTTGAAGGGACTTTTTTCCGGATGATGAATTTCACGGCTCTTTCGATACCGGTTGCTCTTTCATGTGCTGATACGACAAAGCCGAAACCACCACTTCCAAGTTCTTGACCGAGGACGTACTTTGCAGTAAAATCCTTATTTAAATTGTGATTCATTAATAGTTTGGCAGACACCGTTAATTCAACGCTCTTTGTGGTGGTAGGAAGAGAAGGAATGAATCCGCTATTGGTTGCCAATGGATGAATAGAAATATGTTGAGTCATGTTGTTATGTAGAACGGTAGACATAGAAATAAGAGAAAAAAGATGGGACGAATAAAATTCATGTGGTATTTAAAATAAAAATCTTAAGGAGAGATGTTTATTTTCGATCGTCAGGAGCATTATTTATTAAAAAGGGTCGAAGTTTCGGATTTTACAATAGGAATGTCTCTTCGTGTGTCTACACCTGTCATACTCTATTGGGGAATGAGGAGACTTAATTTATTTACTCACGGCTTCATTGTCGGCTCCCTTTATTTTTATATGTATCACCTAGCCAATCCCCTATTTTTTTCATTTAGTGTTGCTTCTTTTATTTCTTCACCATCAAGCTTGTTGTCTTGTTGTCCCTTCTCTCCTTCTTTTTTTTTAAAAGACCTAGACCCCAACTCTTTGTAAGGTCTCGTGCCTCACTTTATTATCCCCTTGTGATATTCACTCTGTTACTATCTCTCACCCAAACATTGACCAAAAAAAATATTCCCCGAATTCAAGGAGTGTCATATATTTATATAGGGAGCATCCTCTGTAGCACAAAGGAGCACTCTACACATAGGGGAATAATGTGTATATGTGTGCCACTCTCTTTTATATTTAGCAGCAAAATAAAGGGGATCTCATTTTTCCCCTGTTCGACAGATAAACCCATTTGTCAGACACGAGAGTTTCTAATAAGCTGTACAAAACAAGAATGCATTTATTATATCATAATAAAAAAAGGGGGCAAAAAGTGGTGGTGGTGGTGGTGGTTGTGGTGGTGATGATGAAAAAGTGTGTGTGTGTAGTGTAGTGTAGTGTGTGTGCGCGTGTGTAGTGTGTAGTGTGTGTGTAGTGTATCTAAGGGGTGGTGACTTTTTTCTAGTTCATGGTCTCAATCAACTTGTTGATATCATCCTCTGCACTCTCTTCTTCATTCAATCTCTCGGTGACCTCCTTCAACTTCTTTTGACGCCAGCCTTGAACAGGATCATTCAATTGGAAGGGACTCAAGAACTTGGAGACAACATCAAAGTTCTCACCAACACTGACAATCTCATGAATGATATCTTCAACACAGATCACACCCTTATCACCAAGAAGCTCTTCAACAAGAGCGTTATCTGTAAGAGGAGTACGCACTCCCTTGATGGTAGTAGCTCCACGCTTCATCACTAACTCACGTACGGTTTTTAAACTGGGAACACCATAGGATACAAAGGGTTCAATACGTTGAAGTTCCTTGATGGTTGAATCGTCACAGACAGCAAACACACCACTGTTCATCTTTAATAAACGAAGTTTGGCAAGTGTACGTTGGAGTCGAGGATGAATCGCATTCTCTGTCTTGATACGTGCAATAAAGACTAATTTACCGTCTCCCTTCTTGTTGGATCCCTTTAATGTGCCTTTGGTTAACGCACGGATACGCTTGCCTTGCTTTTCAACTGTACGGAAATCACGAATAAACTCATCAGCACGTTTGAACTGGGCCTTTTTCAAACTCTTCTTTGTCTATTTCGTCCATGTTAGTTTCTCTCTCCCATAAGCCCTTTTTTTTTATTGTTATTTTACCTTCTTGAGTTCTAATCTTTGTCTGGCTTTAATGGCAGCTCCCTTCTCGTTGGCCTTTCTCTTCTTTAAAAGTGTCTCGGCGACATAAATAGGTGCGGGAATAGCTCTGTTACTGTTCAATCATTGTCAGTTACAAGGTCTAAAAATATATATGTATACAATGCGTTCCTCTCAATTACCTGTCAGACATGTTTTTCTAGGTGTTATGATCAACAAAAAAAGAATAGCGATCTAGTTATTTTTTTTTTTTTTCTTTTTCTTTTTCTTTTTTTTTTTTCGGGTGGCTTGAGTTTTAACTAACAGTCCGGTGCATGTCCGGTAGTTGTTTGCGTAATGCGTCTCATTGGCTGCTGTGTATAAGTAATGGTTTGACTGGTGGTGGGGCGCTGCGGGGTGGGTTTTTGATTATTATTTATTTTAGTTTTTTCCAAGCTTTCTTGTTTTTTTTCTTCTTCATCTGATAAATATAATAAAAGAAATGGGCTTGAGTTTTTCAAAGTTATTTAACGACCTTTTTGGTAAGAAGGAGATGCGTATTCTTATGGTCGGTCTTGATGCCGCTGGTAAGACTACCATCTTGTACAAGCTCAAGTTGGGAGAGATTGTAACCACTATTCCCACTATCGGTAAGTTTTTTTTTTTTTTACCCCATTACGCGTCCTCTTCCTTTCATCTTTTTTTTTGACATGTTATTATGAATTTAGGCTTTAATGTTGAGACCGTTGAATACAAGAACATCTCTTTTACCGTTTGGGATGTTGGAGGACAAGACAAAATTCGTCCTCTCTGGAGACACTGTAAGCAGCAGAGAGAGATATAAAGAGCGAGAGCGATAGAAAGAAAGACAGAGAGAGAAAGAGAACAGGCGAGGTTTACTTACAGAAAATCTATTATTAGACTTCCAAAATACCCAAGGTATCATTTTCGTTGTTGATTCCAATGATCGTGATCGTATTTCAGAAGCCCGTGACGAACTTCAACGTATGTTGAACGAAGATGAGCTCCGTGACGCGCTCTTGCTTGTATTTGCTAACAAGCAGGATCTTCCCAATGCCATGAATGCTGCTGAAATCACTGATAAGCTTGGTCTTCATTCTCTTCGTAACAGACGCTGGTACATCCAAACCACTTGTGCTACATCCGGTAAGTTTTAATTTATATATACCCACCCAAAAAAAAAAAAAAAAGAAAGAAAGAGAGAGAGAGAGAGAAAGGGCAGTGGTATTTATCTTTTTTCTTTTTCTGTTACTTAGGTGATGGTCTCTATGAAGGTTTGGAATGGTTGTCCAACAACTTGAAGAAGGCATAAATGCAACACACAGACACACACAGACACACACATTTCCGACTCTCCTTATACACACACACGCACACACCTTTTTTTTTATTATTATTATTTATTTTAATTAAATAAAGAAAGAGAAAAAAAAAAAATACAGAACGCAGATGAGAAAAAAAAAAAAGGCCTGTTTAGGTTGAAATACATTGACAAAACTTTTTTGTTGCACGTGTGAGATAAATAGATATATTATAAATCTCTTTTTTTTTTTTTTTCTTTCTTTCTTGTGTATAATTCATCCTTTCTTTTATTTTTCTTTATATTTATGGATAAAATTAATCAATTGTCTGCAGAGATTGATTTAGCTCGTTGTCGAGCACAATGGTCAACATGTCTCGAATTAACTAAAAAATTAAAGAAACTCAGACCCGAGGATTCAGGTACCAAAAAAACCTCCCTTCTTTTTATATTTTGCATAAATATTACACACGAGTTTTCATAAGGTTATTTGCAAAAAATTGTACTTATTAATTTCCTTCTAATGACCCACGAGTTTGGTAGATTCATGAGCAACGTGTG
>JAEPRD010000132.1:0-89317 GCA_016758985.1 Mucor saturninus
GAACACAGCAGACAGTCTTTTATATAAATACTCGTACATTTCATTTATTAATAAAGACATCTTATAAACAGTCTCAAACTACTCCTATAGTCTTTTTATAATTTTTACTTTACCTTAAAACACAACAGGTCTAAAGGGTGAAATACTACCAACAAAAGTAGTGTATTTGTTACTGACATGATGGAAAAAACTGCCAAAAAAATTGGTGTCAAACCCTTGTTTGATAGTTCCACAAGCTCATATCCACCAATATATTTGGTTAAGCGTAGGGTGGAAAAAACAACAATTACAGATATAATTGATGGGAAAACTACTATGCTTCCATTTATAGTGTAACATATTTATTTAAGCAGATATTACGTATAGCATTATATCATATTCCTCTAACGCGTCACATATATTATCCGAAAGCCATCTAATTATTTAGTATAAATACCTGTAGTTTTTGCTAGTAGAATTCCCAAAATCTAAATTTTCTCGAAATAAAAGATATACAAAATTCTAACAGTATTTTCTTTTGTTACCCTAATTTATATTTTATCTCCATCCCAAACAAAAACAACCTTTGATGTTGCATACCAGCATACGCTTGTATACTGCTATACAACTTCTCCTACTACGAGTACATACTTCCATATTAAAGATTGCATGATTTGCCTAAATACGATATACGAATGACAGTTGGATATAGAATGCTATACCACTGAGTTACGATATCACCGATTGAGAAGAGAATCTTAGATCAAATCAAGAAATATAAGAAAGAGAAACTTAATATTAATAGTTCATTTACTTATATATTGATATAATTATACTGCTGATAAAGAGTATAAAGAAATAGTGTATGAATTAATGGATACCTATCTTCTACAACCAAATATACAAATAACGATAAGACATTTTATATTTGGGATCGTATTTTATTCATTACAAAGATAATAAATAAATAATCAACTGTAATGTTCTACTGCCAATTACACTTGATAAACAAGTATGCATCTTTTACAGTAACCGTTGCATGATCTGATAAATAAGTGTCTCGTAATACTAAAGATTTATCAGAATACTCATGTTCCCGATCCACTGATATGGGACAACGTTAACTGGAAACAATTCTAACGAGTAGTATTCATTTAACCTAAGGTGGGAAACAAAGTATAGATCTATTCCAAAACCAGAAAGATTGAGTCATCATTAAAATTCAGGAGAGTTGTGCAATATAGAAAGGATCAATTATTTCATAGCAGCAGAGTTCTTTAGTCTATTTTTACCTCCAATAAAGATATACTTTTATCTCATTACTTTTCTATTGTAATATTTTGTTAAATACCACAAAGATTAATAGTGCTTGTAGGCTTTTATTCTTATTATTCGTTTTAAAACTAGGTCCCGTTCTACATTATGGTAGACGGCAGGGTATTTATAGTTATTGGAATCTGTGGTTTAAACGGTTATCTAATTGTTAGTGAAGGTACCATTGGGTGGTATAATACATGTCCGATGGTGCCTTAAATTTAAGCAGTCATTGCCTTTATGATTGGATTGATTCGTAAACAATGATCTAGTCTTATTGTTCTGTCAGAATTGAGAGGACGATGGTTCTAAGAAATCTTAAATAAAACTGAGTTCTAAAGTAGTAACTCAGTTTTTATCCCTGATGTTCTTTTCTTTTATGATATTGTATTTGGTATATGAGTCGATCATGTGGAATCGACGATCATTTATTTTATTTTATTATTTTATAAGTGCGATTTTAGCACAACATATTTGTTGTTAGACTTGTCGACCGCATTCACCAGCCCGATAGTAGACACAAGGTCCTTTGATCAAAGACGACAATTTTTTTTGCTCTGCCTCATCATGCGCGGGATGGCCTTTGAATAAGGGGAAAAGTCATGATTCTTTATAAGTTCACCAAAGACGAAGTTCGAGCCTGGAGTACTTTCTTGATGTGTAAAGTCAAAAAAGAACAAGCCTTTACACGTGTACCAGTTTTTGACAGGCCGAGACATCCAAATTACTTCAAGTGAGCACACATGAATTTAGATTTGCAAAAAAAAAAAAAAAAAAAAAAATAGGAGAGTGCCTTGAACCTGTCATTTACAAGACTGATGAATCAGTTGCTGTAGAAAATAATCGACCCGTACGGCGTTGACAAAAAAAAAGGAATTGAGTCCGATTTTTTTTTCTTATTTAAACAAACTTTGTTTTCCTTTTTATTCTTTTTCCCCTTTTCTTTTTCTTCCAGGTTAATGTATGTATATGCGAATAGGTAATGGTATCTGATTCATCATAACCATTTTCAAATTAATTTAGATTTAGTTATGTGACTAATAATAAACGTGTTACAACTTTATAATAGGATCAGACCAATGCTCTTTGCTCGGTAAGGAACTCTAACTATTTTCTTATATCTATTAGCGCATTTTTATAGCTAAAGGAATCAACACATCTATTACTTGTGGAAAGGTAAATAACTTGATTTTGGTATACTTATTAATTTAAGTTAACCCAATTTTTAAAGCTGATTGATATTATTATTTATTTGAGGCTCATACATCCCACAGATTTGTAAAGGTACATATTGCTAAACATAATAATTGATTCTCTTCTTGACGTAAACCATCTTTATGCAGGTAAGTGATATTGCTATTCTTCTGAGGTCTTCGTATGGTCTCTATCGTAGCTCCTCTCATTATATCTGTCTCTGGTCATATTTCACTAGTCATTTTTCATATTTGAAGAGGTCCATCATGATCAGATTTGACGTTATTTAGTTTTTTTATAAATAAAACTTTGTTTTTCCCAATATATATAAACGTATCAATTTCAAGCCTGCATACTGATTTAGCAGGGGTGTAGAAGTAATATTACATCGATTATCAATTACCCCATTTTTTTTACCCCAACCAACGATATTTTGTTTTTGATTTACGGATCGATATCGTCAATCGCGATATTTTGGAAAATTTGATCGATATTGCCAATCGCGATATTTTAAAAAAAAGATCGTTATTTCCGCTCTAATTTGTCAGCGATATTTTTCAATTTTTGATCGCTGATTTATTTTAGGGTGAATTGTTTATCACCCCGGATACTTCTTTTTCTTTAAGATAACGTACCTATATTATCTAAACAAGTTGATAGAAGACAAATTGGACATTGCTTTTGGAAACGAATGGAAGAACAAGAATACTGCGTTTGTTTTTTCGGTTGAAAAGTTATTGGATGATATATTTGACTCAAACGAAACCCTAACTGAGATGCTATTTGCAAGTGGGATACTACAGAATAATAATGGTTTTCGAAAAGCTGAAATATGTACTTACGGCGAAGAAATGTTTCCTGCCATTCAACAGAAATTAAAAAGACGCTGATTTCAAGATGAAATCGTACTTTGTTATTGCACATTTAATTTAAAAGCATATTCAGCTCACTTTACATCAAGCTGTTAAACTATTAACACCTGCCGAGGATGCTGCCACCATCATTATCCAGGACAAAGTACTACACATAGATGATGTATATGACACCTTATGCAAGAACATTTGGGCGGCCTTATTATATAGCAGCCGTATTGACAACTGTTTAAAGAACAAGGATAAGGTTGATAATCCCCACAATTGAAATTCTTCAGAAGGTTACAAGACTATTTATCAGAGGTTAAAAGTGTGCTTGATAGAAGCTGTAAGTAGAATAGATCTATTTGTTATGTGTATTCTTTTCGTCTAATTTCGTGTAGTTGAGCTTGAGTCATACAAGTATTGACATGGATTATAATTGCCATTTAAAAACCACGGAAGAATGCCCTTGTACAATTGTTCTTTTTCTTAGCGACATCATTGAAACGGGAATTAGTCCAGTCATAAAATCTTTAGTAACAACCACAGCAACTTCGGCGATAAACACTGCACTATTCGGCCATTACGAAGTGGAACTTATGTTTTTGTTAGGGGATCCATTTAACTTTTCGCCTTTCTTGTCGACTTATTATATATATACCGCGATAGTTCAACAAGAGATCAACATTTATATTGAGCTGAAGGCAGAATATATACAGGGATTTGCTTTATAAGAATCGATCTGCCAACTATTAAATCAGACAACAGGTAAAAGTTCATACATGCATAACAGGTTCATCAAAGGAGTTTTGAGCCAGATATGCACAGATACTTACGGGGTACGATTTATAGCTGCAGAGGAGCATTGCCCTTCATTCATATGTATGGATTGCAGCAAACACGATGAGAAAGTTGTTGTAAATGATGGTAACTTTTTGGTAATTCATCAAAAAGGGAAGTCGATTCCGATAACAGGATTTGCGATAATATTAAAACTGCTCATTGAGGAGGACAGCAATATCGAAAGCTATAATGAATTGGACCCCAAAAATAGAGTATTCGCTGGTATTTATAATTCAGTCAATCTTTTTTAGATGCAACCCTAACCCTGGATTATATTATTTTTCAGAATTTATTAGAGTGCAACATCAAATGACACTGTTATAGGTAGATATACACTTTTGGGGGATAATTCGGAAGGTTCCAAATGTATAATACATATCAGTAATGAAAGGAGCAAAGATCAGTCAGTCATAGTAGACTTTAAACACGCCAACCATGAATACACTTTACAATTTACGGTAATAATGATGGGTTATTCTACCATTTATCAGAATCAAAACAATGATATGTATAATATCATATCGCAGCCGCTAACACTCGCCTACATATAGCTTGTATATGAAAATAAGTTGTTAATTCTACTTTAACAGCAATTTTATAGTTGTTAATTTAGGATAATAAAGTTTTTTTGAACCAAGTCATGTATGTTCATATAATATCATAGCTAATAAAAAGAAGAGAAACTTCTGTATTGACGAATGAGCATGCTATGAGCAGTTCTCCAGTTTTTGGTACACAGGGAGTCGAATATCATCAAATAGAACATATTGGTTACGTTATTTTACTCCTACATTCAATGACGGCCTACTGTGCCCATTCGAATGAACTTAATACGTACTAAATGTTCTAAATTCCTTTGTATTAATACACCAAGACAATGTTTGACGAGTTTTTAAAGATTTTTCAATGGCTTGACGTTTTACAAGTGGCAAAAACACATGGCTTGCATAAACAAGGAAAAAGATAGCCAAAAATTCATTATGTAATTTTTTATATTCATTGATATAATTTGAGAAAAAGACCAGGTATTGCACTGCAGCTCTACTGTCATGCTTATTTTGACGGGAGCTTTCCGTACATTAATTTTAAATTATTCTACTTACAGTGAATCCCTGGGTAAAAAAAAAAAATATGATAAACTGCCGCAAGATGATAGATCCACCCCGCCAATGAACCACAGATTCATCGTTATAAAAATTTCACCTGTTGGTGAGAAACAGAAGGGGTGCGACATTATGAGCTCTTAACTCGAAGAAAATCATCCCATTTTATTTAATTTTAACCCCCCCAATTGATGACCTCGCTTTCAGTCTGATGTATTTACATCATTATATGTCACAACACAGCGCTTATACCCCGCAATGCTTCTTATTTTTTTTAATTTAGTAGTTTCGATAGTTGAATTAATCAAAATGGGTATTCTTAATGAACTGCCTGGTCTAAACGGTACCTCTATTTCATTTTTGTAAAGGCTTGTAGCAGTTTAGTAAACTTTCTCCTACCTTATACAATGAAGCGAAAGTGCAGGCTTGGAAATTATAACACACATGAAGATATTTAAACAAATATCACATACCCATATATATAAATCCTTCTGGTAATTATAATCTTCTCGGGTTGTTAGTATTATTGCCATGAGAGCTGACAGTAGTCACTGCTTCATTTTAGAATTGCTTATACAAACCCAAGTTGTAGAATCCCTTGGTAATGTGTCGGTTATCAACAACTAACGATGTAAGTAAAAGATATAGAGTGCTAAACAATTGACATTTTTATGCATTACTGAAAAAAAGCGTTGATTGGTCAAAGGCCCAAAAAAACAGAGAGAGGTATCTGGGATTAAATAGGACGAAAGAGTTCTCTTTAACCTCACTTTTACAAAACCCATCTCTTTAGCGATGGTTGCCTTGTCTAAAGTTTTACTTAAACAAGTGTCCGGTAAAGTATGGAACTCAACGATAAAGATCCCTCAATTGAAAGCCGCATCGCCCATTATGGATTCCGTCTATGATGAGATGGAAGTAACGCAATTGTTAACAAATATGTTTGAGCGACACAAAGGATGTATCCTAGTGATTACGGGTGCTGGTAAGAACACAGCTAAAAAAACAAGAAAGAGAAACTGGGCTGACAGGAAAAGAGTGCATGTAGGGATTTCCACGGATTCGGGTATTCCAGATTACAGAGGTGATCAGGTAAGAAGCGAACACGGACACGAACAAGAAAAGGAATCAGTACATATTAAAATTAATGACTAGGGAACGTAAGGACTATTACTAAAATTGGTTGTTCGTATAACTCAATTGACAATATAGGTATGTTCGTAACCCTAATCATCGACCTATATTATATCACGAATTAGCGTCATCGCATAATTATCGACAACGATACTGGTCACGAAGTTATTTAGGGTGGCCTCGAATGGCGAATGCCTTACCCAATGATACCCATCACGTATTAAAAGCATTGTTAATGAGCGGTCATATTCAAAATATTATTACACAAAACGTGGATAACCTACATGTCAAAGCATTGACCCCCACCGACCGATTACTAGAGTTACATGGCACACTTCAAAAGGTGGAATGCATGGCGTGTGGAAAAACAGATGTAGATAGAAACCAGTATCAAAACCGTATTCACGCCCGTAATCCCAGCTGGGGAGAATTGATTGGTAAGGGTAAAATAAATCCAGATGGTGATGTAGAATTACCAAGTGGTGTGTCCTACGATGATTTTGATATACCCCCTTGTTTGTCCTGTGGTAGTTTAAAGATGAAACCCAACGTTGTTTTCTTTGGTGAAAATATTAAAAAATCCACTACCAAAAGAGCTGAAGCGTATGTGGATGATGCTACCGCTGTGCTTGTCCTGGGTACTTCTTTGGCTACTTATTCCTCCTACAAATTAATTAGACAAGCTCAATTGTCCAACAAGGAAATAGGCATTATTACAAAGGGGCCCACAAGAGCTGATAATTTGATGGATTGGAAAGGTGAAGTTGGATGCACGCCTGTTTTAAAATCGTTGTTTAATTTAATCGGTCGTTAAGAAAAGAGTAAAAAATAAAAGGTCCAGCGTGACCGATTCTATTTAAGTATATTATAATATAGACATGTCAAGGGCTATGGGTTGGCAGATAGGCTTGTTTCTTATAAACTAGTGCGTGTCTGCGATAATATCACTTAATCAGAAAACCTAAAGTTATTATATCACATGTATTAAAAAAACAGGATGTTACACAGAATTTTTCTTTGCTTTGTGTTCCGTAACTCTGGAAAAACGAGGTTTAACCCTAAGTTATATTTAAATATGTCACTTGTTCAATAAACGTAAAACCTCTATATCGGGCTTATCCGCTAGAGTAACAAAAGATCCAAGGAACTGACGCGTCTTCATTGTTTTGTTCGAAATTTGGATCCAGTTGAGTAAAATGATTCGTGTAACTTGACACAATGTTCCTGTGCTTCTCTCGATTGGCCAAACATTGACTTTTTTTTTCTCGTTTAAAATTTAGCCATGGTCCCTATTTGGCTTGTTGATTTAAAAATAAGAGATCGGCCAGAGCCAACTTAAAATGATTCATGATGACGAAGTTTAGGGAATCCTTTTTTATATGTATGACATGCATGAATCGTACTAACTGTCTTGCGGGTGACAAAACTTGAATTCGCCATACATTGTAACAATGCCGGATAACGTCCGAAAAATTCCGCATCTGAACAACTTAACAAAAACTGTTTCACGTTATACTCGAATTAATTTTTATTTTCTTTTGTTCTTATTTTCCTTTGCTCATCACGCAAATAGAAAATGGGTGACTATTATGATTTTTCTTTACACAAATACTGTATAAGTTTTGGTAAGTGACTACAGTGTAGATAATAATCTTATATTAACATAACTCAGAGTTCAATAATATTATACTCAAGGCCACAAGTATTAATAATGAAGACCACGACCAGAACTGGGGTTATGGCTCAAAGTAAGTACAATTTAGCTTAATATCATATACTTTTTTCTAAAAATGAGTTACATAAAAGGGAACCATTTGATATGCCATCAATACTATACAATACTGACACCGGTGATGTTGTGGCAAGAGGGACGTCGGCAACAGAGAAATGGCAGTCCAAAGAGTATCAAGAAAATGCTTGTTATGTACGTAATGTCTTTATCGAGCTGCATAATATCTTTTTGATGATGCAACAAGAGCATTTTAAAGCAAACATACCCGACAGTGTTATAAAGCAAGAAGCTGTGAAATTTTTACAAGGCGAAGTGAGCGATTGGGAAAAATGTTTAAAAAGTCCAAAGTCTGACTTTTACTATGCATTCACCTTACCGACAGATTGGAATGAAGATATACGAAAGAGCTTGTTTCGTCCCCTTTTTATACAAGCTGGTCTTATCACTGAAAAAGATCATGACGACAGGTTGATTTTCTTTTCAAAGCTTGAAACAGTACTTCGATATATTCAATCGCGCAACAGTTACTCCTTTAAAAATGTAGAAATAGAAAATGGCAAACAATATGCCTTTTGTTCGTTAGATTTTGATGACGAAGTTTGTGTGAACCTGGAATTATTTACTACCCGATTCCCTTCATTAACATCAATTGACAGCAGATACACTCCCCAGTCATTGAAATCAGTTAACTTCAGATTTCCTTTTAAATTAAAGGAAAAACGGACATGTGTAAAAGAAAGTCTGGAAAGGCGGTGTAGTACTAAATTAACACCAGAGTTCATTGACATGATGACACTTGAAAGCGATTTTCCTCGATTTCCACAAAACGATTATAGGAAACATGACCCTGATGAATTTCGCTTTGAGGATAATCATGTAATTAAATATTCACTTTACCTATGTCTTTCACCTAACAATTCTATTTTTTTTAGCAAGGCACGTTTGATTTTACATCATTTCAAGTTTTTTTAAACTACCAGCCTTTCAAGGGACTAAGAAATATACGCTATAACAAATTCCGTTTAAAGCAGAAGGAAATGAAAAATATTGAATCCACAACTATCAACGATATCTATGTCAATTACCCTGATAATGTGAAAACCCTTTTTTTAGACAAAATAAGCTCTTTATTTCAGGACACAAGCGGAAAGAAAATCTCAGGGCTATTTATTTTTTTTACTGAAGAATATGCGCATAACTATGAAAAATTAGTGCTACTGAAACTCATAGAGAAATGGCTAAATGATTATGGTCAACAGCAAAAACTTTTTAAATTAATGGCGCATAATGATAGTCCCAACAAAGCTGTCAGCTTCAGATTGGTTCTGGGGATAAAGATGTTTGGAGGCGAAAAGCTAGTAAAAAAAAGGGTTATGGAATCCAAAAAATCTACAGATCCCAAATTATTACCATTAAATTCAGAAGCTGGATCATCTAAGCCTACTTATTTTATTAATATTGGTAAACCAAAAAGCCAAGTGCACTGCAAATGACTAAAATAATTTAATTCGTGGACAGACTTATTGCCTGCAACTGTGAACTTGCAGATTACCCACACGGGAGATATCGACCATATAAAGAGCAAAACAGAAAATCATCAATGGTATTGATTATATAAACATACGGTATGGAATGATACTAACGTGGTTTTATTGTTACTGTCAGTGATATACATCCATTGACAAACTTTATTTGGCAACCCAACTTGTACGATAGATCAGCACTCTGCATAACTTATAGGTAATACAACTTTTAAGTGATATAAATCTATGTTAATGGATGACTAAGAATAAGTGTAGGATGAAATTATTTATACAGAATACTTTTCGTAAATATCTCAAATTGTGGCCACATCCTGATAAAAGAACAAAGGTTATAAATACATTTGTGTATCCTGAATCCAAAATGGTTGAGAAGCTTTTGTGCAAGGTTGATATGGATACGATGTTTTCGAAAAAAATTGCGATATCTGCTGCCAACGGTGATAATCCCGTAATTGTTTGCCACCCCGGATACTTCTTTTTCTTTATCATAACGTACCTGTATTATCTCAACAAGTTGATAGAAGACAAATTGGACAGTGCTTTCGGAAACAATTGGAGAGACAAGATTACTGCATTTGCTTTTTCAGTTGAAAAAAAGTTATTGGATGATATATTTGGCTCAAAGGAAACCCTAACTGAGATGCTATTTGCAAGTGGGATACTACATAATAATAATGGTTTTCGAAAAGCTGAAATATGTACTTACGGCGAAGAAATTTTACCTGCCATTCAACAGAAATTAAAAGACGCTGATTTCAAGATGAAATCGTACTTTGTTGTTGCACAGTTAAATCAAAGGCATATTCAACTCACTTTACATCAAGTTGTTAAACTATCAACACCTGGCGAGAATGCTGCCACCATCATTATCCAGGAAAAAATACTACACATAGAGGATGTATATGACACCTTATGCAAAAACATTTGGGCGGCCTTATTATCTAGCAACCGTATTGATTATTGTTCAAAGCACAAGGATAAGGGTGATGATCCTCACAACTTAAATTCTTCAGAAGGTTACAAGGCTATTTACCAGAGGTTAAAATTTTATTTGATGGAAATTGTAAGTGGTATATATCTACCTCATATATGTATTCTTTTTGAATAATTTTTTGTAGTTGGGCTTGAGCCATGCAGGTATTGACATGGATTATACTTACCATTTAAAAATCATGGAAGAATGCCCTTGTATAATTGTTCTTTTTCTTCGCGACATCATTGAAAAGGGTATCAAACCAATTATTCAAAATATGGCAACAACCATAGCGGCTTCGATGACGAATTCAACACTATTCGGTCATTACGATGTAGGATTTTTGTTTTTGTTAGGAGATCCATTTAAGCTTTTGACCTCCTCAGCACTTTATATCATGTATACCGCAATAGCCCAGAAAGCGATTAATATTGCTATCGAGTCCAAGGCAAAAGATTTACAGGGATTTGTCTTTCAAGAATCAATTTGCCAATTATTGAAACAAGCAACAAGTGAAAGACCATACATGTATGACAGGTTTATTAAAGGAGTTTTATGCCAAATATCCACAGAAACCTACGGGGTACGGTTTGGTGTCTGGGGAGATACCAATCATTTTTCATTCCTCTGTATGGATTGCAGCAAGGACGGTAAAAATACTATTGTTAGGGATGGTAACTTCTTGATTATTCTTCAAAAAGGAAAACCGATTCCGATCGCAGGAGTATCGATAAAACTTAAGTTCCACATGGAAGATAAATCTGAAGAAGAAGACATTTTTAGTAATTTTTATAAACACAACCCTAGAAAGGGCGTAGTCGCAGGTAGTTATATTTGTGCCAATCTTATATCCATACACTCTTAAACCTAACTTAAATTGTTTTTAGAATTTATCAAAGTGCAGCATTCGGATAATGCAGTACCAGGTAGATATACACTCTTGGAAGCAAATTCGGACGGTCCAAAATGTGAAATTCGTATCGATGACAATAGAAGTCATAATCAGCCAGTCATTATAGATTTCAAACACCTTAATTACGACTATACTTTACAGTTATCAGTGAGACTGATGGGATTTTATACCGACCGTCAACGCTGGAATTTTAAGGAGTATGTAATTATAGGACAACCATTGACACTCGCTTATATTCAGAGTGATACCCAAGTAAATTCTGCTAAACATCAGATAAAAAAAAGAGAAAAAATTCGTAACGCAGCCAATTGTACAATTCAATGATACAATAAATTATAAAAATGTAGAACTTGTGTTTAATGATATCATCACTCGCATTGATTACCTCGTGGTATCTAATTGACATCCTTCAAACTAATCATTGCACAAGTTGAAATCTCATTTTCTCCCATTCGATCTTTGCTACAACTCTCAAGTTTAGGTTTATCGTTTATTTCATAATTGAGATCTCGCCCAAAGTGCCTGATGGGGTTGACTTGTGTCAGTATTAAAAGACCCTCTTGGTGACTTTAATTTCTATAATTGTATATGCACCATTATATCAAGTAACCTCATATTTCTCGTTCAATATTTTGAATGAGGAATAAAACTACGTGTTAGAAGGGAAATGCACTTGCCTTGATCATTATCAATACACCACCGTCACTTTATTTTATTTTTATGAGTAGATGCTTTTCATAGTGTTTCCCCCAAATACTCTGATCACTCAACCCCTCCATTGAACCTATCACCAAGAAATAATTCAGCTGACAAAAAAATTATTGCCCCACTGACCTTTATCTATTGTACATGGAATCGACCTCAGCGAAGTCTGTGTTACTTTTGTCCTTGTAAAGAATATCCGAATTCTAGTCCAATTATTTTGGTGCAATGATTAACTAGCTAATTTTAAAAATGTATTCCACTTCAACACACGTATGCAAAAGCTGATTGAAACGGAGTTAGACAACTAAAAACTACACAAGCTTATAGCCCATATGAAAAAAGAAACGGGTTCAAAATCGGATATCGGATACCACACCTCTTTGTAAGAAACAAAACACCGCTTAACAGCACTTTCTTAAAGGGCACTTTATTCAATTATAAACATCATATGAATGAAGTATATTTTAACAAATATGTAATACGTATGAGTGCAAAACTGATATGGCTGTATTAAATTGGATTTTTATCAATTCTGAAGTAAAACCGGCAAACAATGGCCATTTCATAGAAACGGAGAAACAGAAGATTGGACCATTTTTTTTCCGCCAGATAAAAAGCCAGGATGCAAGCAGAATTTTGGCAACAATGAAATAGTAGTGTGTGTCTCTAATCGAAAATTTTAGGGGAGAAGCTTACAAACTACTCCCAATTTAACCATGACAACGGTCACTTGACTACCTAAATGAATCATTTTTTTTTTTTCAAATCCAACCGAGACGCAAAGAATAAACTATGAAGTTGACATGATAAATGGTCAAGACAATAGTTTTGAGACTACCGTATAAAGGGGTTAGTAGTGTACTGTTGGTTGAATAAAAGAAATAGAATAAGCAACAGATGAATCTATAAAAGATGGAAAGTGAATAAAATTGCAGGAGAATGCAAAAGCAAACACGTAACTATGAGATTTTTTACCCCTTAATTTTTTTTTCTTTTTTTTTTTTTTTTTTTTTTTTTTTTTTTTTTTTTCAGAAGAGCCTTAACAAACAGGTTTTTTACTGTATTTATGACAACAAATGAGAATATGAGAAGGATGACTAACATGTTTAAACTTTTAAGCTTTTTTTTTTTTTTATTTATAAATGTAACAAGGCGGGAGCTGTACCGAATTCTACTGTGTATTTTGCTATGATCATACCTAGGGATTGACTTAATCCAGTAACAGAAAAAAAAAAAACCCTTTTAATAAGAGTGAACAAAGAAAAGACATTGTGTATCTTATTTCTCGGGGGTTGTTACATTTCAATGTTAGGATAGACTTTTTTCCATGTGTCAACAAATAAAAGTTTTGACGTAAAAGGTCACAATTTATTTTTGTCATACAAGTAACCTTCTGTGAGCGGCTCCTTAAACAAGTCAAAAAGGTCAATTTTTTTTATTTTTTTTTATATCTGTGTTTCCTTCTTCTCATCATCATTTGAATCTGCACACATGAAGTCTGTTACCTGTACCGCTCCCGTGAACATTGCTGTAAGTTACAACCTTGCGAAAAGCACCTTTCTCTTTTTTGAAACGGCAACTCATTCCTTTTTTAACAGGTCATCAAGTATTGGGGAAAGAGAGATACTGAACTCATCTTACCCACCAACAGTTCCATTTCAGTCACCTTATCTCAAGACATTCTTCACAGTAAGACCACCATTTCTGCCAGTCAAGACTTTACCCATGATCGTCTTTGGTTAAATGGAGAGGAAGAGGATATCACCAAGAACAAGCGTATGCACAACTGTTTCCGTGAAACTCGTGCCATTCGTAAGTCCATGGAAGACAAGGCCGAAGCATCTGGTTCTCCCATTGAAAAGCTCTCCAGCTATCCTGTCCATGTCTGTTCCGAGAACAACTTTCCTACTGCTGCTGGTCTTGCTTCTTCTGCCTCTGGGTTAGCTGCTTTGGTCTATACTTTATCTCAATTGTTTGAATTGACCATTTCTACCTCCGAGGTCTCACGTATTGCCCGTCAAGGTTCTGGTTCTGCCTGTCGTTCTCTCTTTGGTGGATTTGTTGCTTGGGAAATGGGTAAGGAGAAGGATGGATCTGATTCTTTGGCTGTTCAGATTGCTCCCGAGACTCACTGGCCTGAACTCGAGGCTTTGATCTGTGTTGTATCTGATGCCAAGAAGGGAACTTCTTCTACTGCTGGTATGCAAAGCACCATCAAGACCAGTCCCTTAATGAACGAACGTATCAACCAAGTTGTTCCTGCTCGTATGGAAGCCATGACTAAGGCCATTCTCGAGAAGGATTTCCAATCATTTGCCGAATTAACCATGCGCGATTCCAACCAATTCCATGCTGTTTGTCTCGATACCTATCCTCCTATTTTCTACTTGAACGATACATCGCGTGCTATTATGCAATTGATCCATGAGTACAATGCTACATCAGAGGATGGTAAGTTAAAGGCCGCATACACTTATGATGCTGGACCCAACGCTGTCATTTATGCTCCCAAGGCACATATGGGTGAAATCATTCAATTGATTGGTCATTATTTCCCTTCCAACAAGGAACCCAGTGCTTTCTTTGCTGATCCTTATCAAGTGGTGGAAGGTACATTGGGTCAAGATTTCATTCCCAAGACACATGCTTCTTTCAATGAAAAGGTGATTCCTGTGCAACCCGAAGGTAGCGTGAGTCGTTTGTTGCATACCAAGGTCGATGATGGACCTCGTGTTTTGGCTCAAGCTGAATCTCTCTTAAAAGACGACGGTCTTCCCAAGCGTCTTGCATAAAACTATTACTCTCATATAAATAATAAATCTACAAAGTAAATCTCATTGTCACAAAAAAAAAAATCTCACATTGTGACGCGCTGTAATGCAAAATAGAAAAAAATAAAATAGATATAAAAATCTCGCGTTTCAACCTTTTTTTTTCTTTCTTTTTTTTTTCAACTCGTAGTTCATTATGACTGAATTTGAAGAAAAAGGTTGGTTTCTATCACCAGAAGGCATTGAACTATTGAAACAACAAAATCCGGAAGCGTCGAACGTTGACGACCTCATTGCTTGTGCCAAAGACGTAATTAACATTACAAAAAAAAAAAAAAAAAAAAAAAAAAAAAAAAAAAAAAAAAAAGAGTGATAAACTAACCTAAACCTGAAAAAAAAAACTCTAGACGGATTTGCGTCTTTTATCAGCAAAAGGGTGCAACAAAACCAACGAGAAACTCACAGCTATTCCTTCACCTTGTGTATTACAAGTTTTGGAAATCAAGAATACAGCCATGCCCTCTGCTCATCAAGCTGAAACACCGCGTCTTCTTTCTGTAGTCTTTACAGACGGTAGCAAGAAGAAATTTAAAGGTGTCGAAGTCTTTGGCAAGGTCGACTGTCTAAAGTAAGCTCTTTGTATCTGCGCAGTTATAAAAATGTATATTAATTGTTATTTTTCACATGATAAGACTTCACACGCCTCCAGGAACGAAATTCTTGGTAACGAAACCTATTGCCATTAGAGACGGCATACTCATGCTAGGTCCGGGCATGTTGTCAGAAGTAGGTGGTCATGTACAAGAACTCGTGCAAGCTTGGAGAGCCGGAAAGGTAAATATACAAGACTTTTCTTTTGTCTGCATATCTTTTTTTTGACATTTTCGTATATAAAAAAAAGCAATTCTTAAAACGTTTCGGTGGAAAACAATCTGAAAAAGAAGATGAAGGTCCTCCTGCCTTTATTCCTTTTAAGGTCAAGGTAAACTATACGTACTCACTTTTTTCTCGAGCATGTATTGACAGACTATACACATTTGTAGCCCGAAAAACCTTCTGAAAACAAGTTGAGTGCTCCCGCCGCAGCAGTGAAAAAAGATAAAAAAGCGCCACGTCAAAATAAACAACAAGAGCGTGCCAATGCCACTCCTATCGATTCAACACAAACTACCACAACAATCAAAACCGAGCGTAATAAAAACAAGGGCAAACGCAATGATAAACCCAATAGTGAGACACAAGATCGTCCTGACAAGGTGTCTAAACCCAAGAAAAAAAAGGCCGAACGAGGTGATAAGCTATTAGACAAAAATGTACATGAAAGAAATGTGCAACAACAGGATGGAAATAACAAGCCTGAACAAAATATTCAGCAGCAGGAAAAAAATAATAAGCCTGAAAGAAGTATCAACCAGCAGCAACAACAACAGCAGTATCAGGAAAAAAATAGTAAGCCTGAAAGAAGCGTGCAACAGCAACAAGAGAGATATACCAAACAAGAAAGATACAATAACCAACAGGAGAGAAATGTCAACCGACAAGATAACCATAAACCTGCTGCTGAAAGAAATAATCAACAAGAGAGATATACTACCAGGCCTGAAAGAAATTTCAATCCACAAGAAATAAACTTCAATGGAGGACACTCTAAGCAACAGGAGAGAAATAATATTCAACAACAGCCTGAACAAAATAGTCAACAACAGGGAGGGAAAAACAAGCCTGAAGGAAATATCCAACCTAACAAGCAGGGAAAATTTAACAAGCCTTCTCCTTCTCCTGAAAGGACTCATCATCAACAGCAGCAGCAGCAGCAGGAAAGATATATTAAAACTGAAAGAACGGACAAAAAGGGTTTCTCTCCTGAGAGAAAAGGTACACCCGAAAGAAAGGCCACACCTGAAAGGGCTACACCTGAAGGAAAAGCTACACCTGAAGGAAATAATTCACCTGAAAGAAGATCTACGCCTGATAGAAGATCTACGCCTGATAGAAGAGCTATGCCTGATAGAAGAGCTACGCCTGATAGAAGGGATACATCTGATAGAAGGGATACATCTGATAGAAGGGATACACCTGATAGAAGGGATACATCTGAAAGACCACGGGATAATGTAGAACGAAAGAATACACCTGAAAGAGCACGGGATTACGTTGAAAGAAAGGGCACGCCAGAACGAAGAGAGACACCCGAAAGGAAGAGCTCTTTTGTTGAAAGAAAGGGCACACACGATTCAACTGAAAGAAAAGCTACACCCGATTCAGCAGCTGAAAGAAAAGCTACACCCGAGAGAAAAGAAAGATCCAACAAGACCACTGATAAACCCACCAAAGGCGACAATTCACCCGCTAAAATCAAGTCTGATTATACCAACAAAAAGGATGCTCAAAATAAGCCCGAGGAAGGAAAGACGGATAAACCAGAGCGTAGAGAACGAAAGCGTAAAGAAAAACCACGCAAAGTGACAGCTATTGAACGTCGACCCTCTTCGGACCCTATGATGGAACAGCCTCTACCTGATCAACCTACCCTTGTACAACAACCTCCTTCAGAAGAACCACAATCTGTTCAACAACAAGCCATGGTAGAACCTACAACTGGAGCGGAAACAAAACCTCAGCAGAAAAAGCGTAGAGAAAAGGCACGTCGTAAAAAAGCGCCCTTGAACAATGCAACAGTAGTAAAAGATGCCAGTGAGTCTGCACCTTCGGAACAACATGTATCTTCAGATCAACCTGTGTCTTTAGATCAACCTGTGCCTTCAGATCAACCTGTGCCTTCAGATCAACCTGTGCCTTCAGATCAACCTGTGCCTTCAGATCAACCTGCCTCTTCAGACCAACCTGTATCTTTGGAACAACCTGCGTCATTAGATCAGCCTGCGTCTTTGGAGCAACCATCGAATATCCCAGCAACAGATCCCGAGTTAAAACCACGCAAGGAGAAAAAGAAAAAACCTACCAAAAAGAAGAAGGTCAAGCCAGAGACAGAAGAACCCCTTGAAACAGTAACATCCGATACGACTAGTTTACCATCCGATAAACAAAAGCAACGTTCTAAAAAGAAGAAACCTTTGGAACCCGTCGAGAAAAAGCAGGAAGAGAAACCTAATACTGATCATCCTCTTGTGGTTCAAGATGCTTCACCTTTACCACCTCCCCCTCTTCCATCACCACCATTGAAGGCTTTAGCATCTTCATTCCCAACACCACCGTCACCACCACGACCACTGCAACAGCAACAACATGTTGTAGCATTACCACCACCCACTACTGCTACAACAACAACGACAGCAGCAACGGCACCTGTGATGGAAATGTTTAATAATTACGAGTATTATCCTCAGCAACAACAGCAGCACCAGCAACAACAACATTATGATGAGTATTATTATCAACAAGCGTATACACCTGATTATGGTATGATGGTACCGATGGTGGATCCAAATACTGGATTAACAGTGTATGGATATGGTCAACAGCCCTATGTTCAACCTGTTTATTATATGCCTAATGAACCCCTTCAACAGCAACAACAGCCTTATTACAATCATCAACAGTATTATACCGCGGATTATTATCATCCATACCCATACGCTACAACAACACGAGGCCGCGGTCGTGGCTCTTCTTCACGCGGCGGCGGCAATACTAGCAGCGGTGGTGGAGGTCGAGGACGCGGTTAAATAAAAGAGAGAGAGAGAATGAAGTAATTTTTTATTTTTTTATTCTAATAAACGTTTTTGATCCTCATCTTCTTCTTCGTGCTGAGAAGAAGTAGGGTCTACCCAGACATGCCAAATAATCGTACTAATACCTACTAATGTTGCAATAATACAACCCAAAATCAAAGGATTTTTAATAGGACGAACACCATCGGGTGCGCCCTCTAAATCTAATCCCTTTTTACCGGCAGCGTTGCCTTTAGCTGGTAATCCGGATAAAGTACAGATGTCATACATGATATCGGGCAAGGCCTCGAATTGTTGACGGGCCAGTTTGGGTGCGGTGATAAAGGTGGCTGCTAATCCTGCAGGTAAATGCCAATCGACGTGACAATGGAAAAACCAGACGCCAGGGTTATTGGCTCTGAAACGAAGCACGACATAGCCTTCGGGAGTGACGACAATGGTATCTCGAACCGTTGGATTGATTGGTTCTACAATCACCGTATCTTTCGAGTAGACGCCGTCACCGCGTGCAATCACTTGAAACGAATGACCGTGTAAATGGACTATCATAAAGAGTTAGTTTCGGGTCTATTTGTGTATAAATTAAAAAAAAAAAAAAAAAAATTATTACACGGGTGGGGTCCATCATCCAGATTATTAATGACAATTTCAAGCACTTGATTCAAATCGGCGATAATCGTTTGACTTTGAGGACCATAAACACGCGTATCATTCACTAGATTTTCCTCAATAGTCATTAGAGTGTTTAAACTGGGGACCAAGGGTGACAGATAAGGAATATCGTTAATCACACCATGGTTTAATCCATCGGTATTCTCCATAAAATCCACCGTCATATTGATTTGTCTGTCTGCAACGAGAGGGGGTGATGCTTTTAACGGGAAAATATTTGCGTCGCTGTAATGGTTCTCGATCTTCTTTGGGTCGTCGAGAGGAGCAAAAGGTGCATCCTTGTCATAGTAGATGGGAGCTTCGATATCTAACATTTAGGTGTTTAAGAGAATATACTTTAGCATACAAGTTGTGTAACAAATGTGGGTGTGTCTACTTGCTTAATTTGAGTCCGTCTGGGATATAGTCAAACATGGCAGGATTCATGTTGGCATGCAAGATATAGTTCAAGTCTGTAGTGGACTTTGTCTTTACAAGGACAGAGACACGTTGGCCTGCAGCTAAATAAATAAGCCCTGTGCGAGTAGGTTGTGTAGGGATCTAACAAAATATTAGTTTTTTTTTTGTTAGTGTATGTAAAATAAAAAGGAATGATGGTTTGTACTGTACACCGTCCACTTCAATGACTTGCATATCATGACCGTCCAAGTAGACATTAAATGTGGCGATACCAGCCATATTGAGGAATCGAAGACGATAGGTCTTATTGGGCTTGAAGGAAATTGTTGAATTGACATGATCGTTAATTAAGCCAGATTCTGTTGTTTGAGTTGGTTATTTTAAATGTGGCACTCCATTCATCAAAGAACTTACGAGGAATGGGTTCAACACCTTCAATGTTATCATGGTTCATGTACTGTTCCAAATTGGTGTATGAATCTTGATGATACCAGTCTATAAGATATATAATGAGTTAGAGGGAGAAGTATGGGTTGGAATGGTGCAAAATAACAAACCAGAGAGAGAGATAATTTGGTCCTCGTCCCAATGGAAGGGTTCATGAATATCCCGTACGACCAGTGGAACACGCAAACCATCCATGTACTGAACCTTATAATGACTGTGTATCCAAAAGGTGCCTGCTTGTGTAACAGGAAATTCGTAAGTGAAATTATGGTTAGCGGGAATTGGACTAGAACATTAAAAAGGGTGAATAAGATGAGAGGGGAGTAGTGGTTTTAAGGTTATTTACCACTGGGTGACCATGCCTGCACCGTCCATATGATTTGTTCCGTTGTTTTGGTTGATACCGTGTGCATGAATCACGGTGACTTCATTCAGATTATTTTGAAGATGGATGACCAAGATATCATTGACGTTCAACTCCACCGGCAATGGGCTAGTAATAGAATACGATAAGATGTTTATTTTATTTTATTTTTTGACAAGAGAAATTTGTTTACGGCCATTCATTGTTGATACTGATGACTCTACGTTCAAAAAGTCCATCGGCGTTGACATTTTTGTACTGCAAATTCCAATCCAGTTCCACTCTTTTCGCTGTTACCGCGTACAGAAACAATAACAACAATAGCAGTTTCATTTTTTTTAAATAAAAAAATAAAGAAGAAAGGAAAGGGAAATTAAATATTTGAGTTTTATAAAAAAAAAAATATTAGCGACATTAAATATAGTTAAAATCCCGAAACAAGCACTATATATATCCAACACACAATAAGGAAAGTTTTTTTTGCTTTTTTGTTTTATCTTTCTCTCTTTTTTTTTTTTTTTACTCAGCAAAAATGATAGGATTGGAAAGCCGGTTTTTTCAGTTGATACTGGACAAAGTGTTCAATACGACAGTGGTGACAACCAGTTTAATGGTATATTCCAGCCGAGACAAACGCTTGATTTTATCAGGCGTAGGTCTGGGATTCTTTATTAATGTGATGCTTCATCTTTTAAATTTACAAGTGAACACAACCTTTCAACTGTTCAATTCTCTCTTTATTGCAGTGTTGTCAACAAGCATTGGATGGAACATCCTAAAAAAGAAACATGATGTCACTGCACGGCTATTATTGTTATTGTTACCTACTTGTTTCATGATCAATCAAGGCTTAGGTGTCAGCCATCGTAACCCTCAACATACGGTTGTCATGACAATGATCAGTGTTGCATTGTGCGCAGGGTTCGGAATTGCCTATTATGCTACACTCACGCATTTCTCCAAACGTGTGCAGACAGCGTGTTGTAGTATTGTGGTGTATCTCACTGGGGCCATCGCTGTCTCTAAATTATTTGGCTCTGTGGAACAAATCCTGCACCCGCCTATTCAAAATCTGGTGTTTATTATTCGGGGACAATCCAATGACAATCTCCTACGGTAGGTAGCATAAACATAAGTAAAAAGAGAGAGAGAGAGAGAACTAAAGCAAATGTTTTTTAAAAAAAAAAAATAGTTTGCTATTTGGCACTTCGGACTGGAATGGGACTGGGTATAGTGTGTATTGGTTCATGATATCAGTTTATTTAATCTACCAGTGTAAAAAATAATAAAAAGGGGGAACTTATTGAATGGCATAGAGTTGGGTATACATTTTGATCAGGCTTTCGTAGCCTAATTTATCATTACACCTTAATAAATTGGCAGCGTCACAATTTAAAGGTGAAGAAGGTTCGGGATGACTCAGTAAGAGAGAGATGGCCAATAGTGTGGATCTCAAGGTCCAGGCAGGTGACCATGCTGTCTTTAATATGTCTAGACAAATCTCGCCCGTCTATTAAATCAGATATTAGAACCCCCCCTTTCCCTTTTTTTTGGGTGTGTGAATATTATTGTTACCTTGAAATGAATGTTGGGGTGGCAAATGGTAGTCACGAATTTCACGTTGGGAGGATGAATAGGATAGTTATGAGGTATATCTATTGACAATTCAAAGCGACCGCCTTTATATAATGTTAGTTCTAAAGTAGTGTTGGCAGACAGCTAAAAGAATCACTCACCTTCGTAAGGTGTGTCTGCAAGTCCTGCAAGAACAGCTCGCCATTGCATCAAGTCGTCATCGTTCTCTGGTGCAAGTGAGACTATTTCTGGGTGTGCTTTTGCCTCTCTGTCAATTTCACGCAGCTCCTTGATTAATCTCTTTGAAACAGCATCCATGTTTAATAATGTAACGGAAAGAAAAAAAAGAAAGAAAGAAACAAAAAAAGTTGTTGTCAGATTTATTCTGGTCTATTTCAATCTCCGCTACTTGTGGGGGTTTTAAAAACAAGGTCATTTAACTTTTTTTTTTTTTTTTTCTCTCTCTCTTTTCACTCCCTTTTTTTCTTACATATATATAAAGAGGTTCCATCTAGAATATATAAGCTATTTCTCTCTTTCTTTTTCTCTCTCTCTCTTTATTTTTTTATAGCAAAGTTTAAAGAATGAATTCTTGGAAATTACCCGGTGTTAGAAGTAAGTGTGTTTTTTTAGTGTGTATTGGAAAGAGATGATGTATTAATAATGGACCATCTCTCTCTTGTTTAGAAAATAAGGAACCTTCAACACCTTTACGCCCACCCGCACCTGCTGTTACTTCTCAGCACTCGAACAGCTCCACACCTTCACCATCTGCCTCTTCTTCCGCCAATGAACCCAAATCGGGTGTGCTCTTAATTCGTGTATGTGAGGGTAGAGGTATCTCTCCACCCGCTGGTGTCAAATTACCCGCTGTTCCTCCTCAACCCGCAATGGTACAAGGCCGTGCTAATCGGGATTCTTTGACTCGCAAGCAAAATTGGTGGTTGCCTTATGTTGTATTGGAGTTTGATAAGAACGAAGTCTTAATTGACTCCTTGGGGGGTGATACAGCCAACCCCATCTACCAGCACAGAGCCCATTTGTGAGTGATATGGCATATATATCTGAGTGTGTGTTTATGTAACTAACTCTTTTTATTCATAAATAGTGATGTTTCGCGCAGCTCGGAAGTGTCGATATCTATTTACATGCGTCACCCACCAACAGCGCATGGAGAAACACCACGCACAACCAACGACTTCTTCTTGGGTGGTGTCAAGATCCAGCCGAATTTCGACAGCACAAAGATCGAAGACCAAGTACTTCCTATTGTAGGAGGAACAGGCGCTATGCATTTGCAGCTGTGCTATCGACCTCAGCAAGTGAGTACGCCCATCACATTTGACGCGTTTGATCTGTTGCGAGTGATTGGACGAGGTAGTTTTGGTAAGGTCTATGTGGTGCGTAAAAAGGACACAAATCGAATCTATGCCATGAAAGTCTTGCGTAAATCTCGCATCATTTCTCGTTCTGAAGTCACCCATACAATGGCCGAAAAGACCGTACTGGCCAAGATTCGAAATCCATTTATTGTCCCCCTCAAGTTTGCCTTCCAGTCGCCCGATAAACTCTATCTTGTCCTTGCCTTTATCAATGGTGGTGAGTTGTTCCATCATTTACAGCTGGAAGGAAGGTTTGATGAGAATCGCTCTCGATTTTACACAGCTGAGCTTCTGTCTGCGCTAGAGTGTCTCCATGACTTTAACGTCGTCTATCGGTAAATTTCAAGTGTATGTATCTATATTGACATACTAACTTTTTTTATTCCGCAGTGACTTGAAGCCAGAGAATATCTTGATTGATTATAACGGACACATTGCGTTGTGTGATTTTGGGCTGTGCAAACTCAACATGAAGGAGAACGAGCGCACAAACACATTTTGCGGCACACCCGAATACCTTGCACCTGAATTACTACTAGGACAAGGGTACACAAAGACTGTGGATTGGTGGACATTAGGTGTTCTCTTATATGAGATGATGACGGGTTTACCTCCGTTCTATGACGAGAATACTAATGAAATGTACCGCAAGATTTTACAGGACGAGTTACGTTTCCCGGAAGATATGAGTGCTGATGCAAGATCCTTGTTACGAGGACTGTTGACACGTGATCCCAATGAGCGATTAGGCAATAATGGATCTGAAGAGATCAAGAACCATGCGTTCTTTGCATCGATTGACTGGCGTAAATTAAATCAGAAGAAATTACAACCCCCCTATAAACCATCCGTTGATTCAGCCTATGATACCACCAATTTTGATGATGAATTTACATCAGAGGCTCCTCAGGAGTCCTTGGTCGATGATTCTCAAATCTCCAGTACTATGCAAGAACAATTTGCAGGCTTCACTTATAATCCTGCCAACGATGGTGTCATGGGCGAAAGTTATACAGGTTCTTCCCAAGTGGGCAGTCACAGTGCTTCTCAAGGTCCCTCTTGGTAGTCCTTTTTTTCCACGTGTTGTGATAAAATAATAAAAACGTTAATTTTTTTTCGGTTAAAGTTTTAAATCGTCTTGTAGCACGGACCTGCAAAAAAAGTTTCATCACACTTGCCACGTGGGTAAAAAAGCTTTTTTTTTATTTTATTTTATTTCCCCCTTTTTTCTTCTCTTTATACGTCTATATTCTATATTTTTATTCCCCCCCCCCTTCTTTTTTTTTTCTTTTCATATATATAAAAAAAAAAAGAAGAGTGAGAGAAAGTTACTGCATTGTTATGAACCCTTCACTTTGTACAGTGGTGATACTACACCAGTCTTATGTTACTCATGACGGTGAGACATATGGACAGTTATTTAATTCCTACTTTGGAAAAGGTAGATATTGACAAAGGGAACATAGATATAAAAACTCATATTATATACAGTGGTTGTGCAGCATGATACGATGGAAGCAATAGAGAAAGTAGAGCAAAGCAGCAGACAACAACCCACCTTATTCTTGGTGGACTTGGACGCGATGGATATTCATGAAGAAAGTGCTGTTGGTTATATACAAACAGATTCATCCACTTGCTGCTCTACTCGTTTGGATGATACACGGCATCTTGTACGATTTATTTCTAAAATCACACGCGATTTAAATACCTTGCCGAATTATGTACCTCTTGTCGGTTAGTTACTACCTTTTTTATTTTTACACATGATTTTCCTTTGTGTATTCACATATTTATAGTCTGTTCATCCAATGATGATACTGAAAGAATGTTGGATTGTATACATGCTGGGGCTACGGATTATTTATTAAAACCATTGTATCCAAACGTCATCAAAACCCTATTTCTCGTAAGTATCTCTCTCGTCGTTTATATATAAACAAACACACTTCTCATATTCTTCTTAATCTAGAAACTGCATGCTTCTCAAGCACCAATCACCACCAGAACCAGTGACAAAAAGACCGTGCAAAAGGACTTGCATGACAGAATTAACGACATGTCTTCCAAAGACCTTCAGTAAGCTTTCTATTTCCATCTTTTTTTCCTCATGCTGACTCTCTTTTTTTTTCATTAGCTTAACAAAGATCATGATGGACGTGTATGGCTCACCTGCCACTTCACGCACTTATCCAACACTAACAAAGTAAGTATTCTTTCTAGAATATTTTCACCCTAGTCTCACTCTTTATAAAAAAAAACTTTAAGGAAGCGTTCATCGGAACTGAAATCCAAAGTATGTAGTTGGGACTTTAGTCCCTTTGGACTATCTGAATCCGAACTTGTTCATTGTGTCTATCTTGTGTTTGATCAAGTTTTAAAACTACCCGAACTCTATCACATCTCTATCACACAAGGTAAAAAAGCTTAAATCTTTGGTGCGCACAACGAGTTAACCTTTTTTTTTTATAAATAGCACAATTGTACGACTTTATCTTGGATCTGGCAAGTGTATATCATGACGAAAATCCCTATCATAATTTCGCGCATGCTGTAGACGTCTTACAATGTCTATTTTACATGCTGTGTGAATTGGGCGTATTACCTTTTACAAACAAGTTCTTGCAAAGAAACAAACCTCAGGCTTTATTAAGGCCCAAAGACGTCTTTGCCTTGCTTATCGCTGCCATCGGTCATGACGCTGCTCATCCTGGTGTGAACAACATGTTTCTCGTAAGTTTGACCCATCCACCCTCCGTAGCATCATGCTAACTACCCCTTCTTGACATAGATTAATTCAGCAAACCCACTCGCTACATTATACAATGACCGATCTGTATTAGAAAGTCTACATTCCGTCACATTATTTCAACTTTTAAACAAGCATGGTATCGACCGACTAGTGGGTGATCCTAAATCAGATGCATACAAAGGTACAGAACAAAAAAAAAGAAAAGTGAAATTTCAATGTAAAAAGTAACACGATTTTAGACTTTAGAAAGACGGTCGTGTCGAGTATCTTAGCAACAGACATGTCATTACATAACGAATACGTGACAAAGATTCAACAACAAGCGATGCGATTCTCCAGCCCATCCACCACACTAAAGAATGACGAAGCCGAAGAGCGACAATTAATATGCAGTGCACTGATTAAATGTGCGGATATCAGCAATGTGGCACGACCCTTTCACTGGAGTACACAATGGGCCGAGCTCCTGGTGAAGGAGTTTATTAATCAAGGTGATCTGGAAAAGGAATTAGGGATGCCTGTTTTACCCATGAATGATCGATCGAAAGTAGTGTTGGAAGATTCACAAATTGGATTTATACGCTTTGTGGCATTGGGATTATTCCAAAATGTCAGTAAAGTATTGGCTGAAATTTCATTTGCTGTCGATCAAATGCAAATCAATCTAAGCCGCTGGGAAAGTCAAAAGAAACAAGAACAGAATGAAGAAGAGTTTGAAGTCATTTCCAATTCTAGTACAACAAAAATGATGATGGTAGAGACAGGTGTTAAAAGATCAGGCAGTGCCTTGGATCATCCTACAAAACGTGTTTCTTTAGAAAAATTCGCGGCTTCTCATACAGTGGATGAATACGAGAGTGATACACCTGCTTACTGTCAATGTACTATACAATAACTTTTATTTCCCCCGCCCCCACCCCCACCCCCTTCATGTATCATAGTGTAATTTTTTTTTTTTTTTGTATATATGACAGGTCTGCATTTTCTTTCCTCCCTTTTCCCTTCTTTTATCAAAAAGAAATCACGCATGTTTATATATACTTTCTTCCTTTGCACTCTCTCCCCTATGCTTTGGCAATTAAACTACTACATTTTTTTTTTTTTTCTGTTTGTATAAATCTCTTTTTATTTATTAGATTCGTATAAAAGTCACACGTCAGAAGAGCGGTGTGCAGTGAGGAGCTACACATCTATTAGACGTAGAAAAGGATCCTCAGAAGCAATGAAAGATTAATCTACTTGAGGTAGTTTTAGTAGATGCTGGTTAGGGTATATTTGCCCAATTTGAAAATAAAATTCAGTAAGTATGTAAAGATTCGGCTGTCTTGGAAACAGGTGTCGGAAGCCAGTTTTCCATGCAGGCCAGACCAATAGACATTGCACAAGCATATGCTCAAAATATTAAAGTGAATCATTTGGGCAAAGAAGACAGTAGGGAGACGACACGTTATCTAGCATAAATTGATGTGTAACCATCCTGTTGTTAATTTTATTGTGTGATATATTATCGACTGAATCATATGGTGGTAAAGTGTTTGTCAATTGTTCGAGCCGGTATGAACAGAAGTACTGTTGATGGATGTGATTAGCCGAACAAAATCTGACTGGATATACTGTGGAGACAATATCACCCATTAGACGTGATGTTAAGGATGTCCCTAGATGCATAGCCACAAATAAAAAGATATATCTGGTATGTGATAACCGCGTGCTGGAATCATGTATGCAATAGTAGAAATAGACGAGTGGGATCAGTTATAGGTCAGAAATTTAAGCTTTGAGACGTCTCTTCATACTAAAAAAACGCCCTTTACTTGTAGGGCTTTGTACGACTTGTTTATGAAGAGAACCAGACATCATTCAGTGCAGAGGTCATATCAAATCGTTGGTACGGCAGTGTGGCGATTTACAGCATGATCATGCGAATTGGCGAAAGGTGTAATAATCCATGCAAGACCTTCTATCGCGTTGTGGGAGAAATCACGGCCGGCACCTTTATTTTTTGTTGGCTCTTAAAACCTCACATTCAGGGCAGACCGGTCTTCAAAGAAGAAAAATGGATCATTTCCAAATTCTATCCTCAGATCCTTTGCCAACCTTGAATTGCACTTGACGTAGTTTGCTATGTTTTGATTAAACGGTAAAAGAATGAGCTTTTCGACCATATTGCTGTATCTTCGATAATCTTGTTCAATATGCCGATATCTTGATTCGTTAGTCTTCTAATAAGATGCTTATTTAAGTGAAGGAGAGTGAGCAAAATGATATAAGTATCAAGCTTAGCAATCCCAGTGATCATTTTCCGTAATATATATCACCCTTTTTTCAACTTATAAATATAAAGAATCAGGGCAGTACACAAAGGTTTCTTCCGAAGTTTCATTCAAATAGTAACCTTTCAATTGTGTTTTCACTTGTTGCCTTGCTTCTAAGTACGGGACAAACTGTTTAAAATAAAGTGTTTTACAATGAAATTCGGGCAATTGATGTATTGCCGGCTTGATAGACTATGGCTTCAATTTGTTTCTTAAAAACCTTAGCCGTTGTAGTTTTATTTGATTTTTAACTTTGATTTTTGCAAATCCAAATAATTGAGGATCGTTTATCGTAATTGTTTCTTGCACAAAATATAATAAATATCCCGAAGTCTCGGGTCTATGAGCACGCACCTGCCTTTTGTTCTTCGAAGCTGTTCTACTGCCAGATCTTCAAAGTAGGTAAAGCTATCATCATCATCAAATAATTGTTTTTTTTAAGTTTTCCGGCCTTTACTGGTGCTGGACTTTTTAGATGTAACAGCAGTATTAATTTTTTTTTTTTTGACGACCTCCGTCTCTTAAAAACATAAAAACTTATCAAGTTTTTGCTTCTTGGGTGAATAGTATTTCATATTCAAAATTTTGTCTCATATAGCCGATTTTTCTTCTTTGAATGACTTGGAGCCAAGTGTATGGTAATTGATTACAAATATATTGATAGTAATATACGCGGGAATGAACAATGTATGCAGTAAGAAAACCATAAACATTTTATATGTATTTTTCTTATCAAATATCAATGATTTCAATAGTTGGTCAAGGTTATAGAACTCTTTAGATGGTTTGCTTTAGCATCATAATATATCGAACTGTTAAAAATGTGTAGCTTATAGGATACATCGCAAAAACATTTGCCACCAAGGACCATTGATTTTCATCTAAAAAATGACCCTCTAATAACTGTTTTCTAGCTATAGATGTTTTGGTAGTTGCCATGGAATAGTCACGCTATTTCAGATAACCCCCTTTGTTGCTTCTTCGATATATCTCGCAACTTTTATTTATTGTTTGAGTCCGTCCTTTTTAACACAGATAAAATACAGGACCTAATTGAGTCAAGTACCAAAATGTATTTTGCCGCGGATTGCTGAGTGTGGGTAAGCTTTGACGGTACATATTCTGTATGTTTACAGTACAGTTCTTTGTGATTCATAATCAAATCACGATACCGACGTGTTTCGTCTCTTCCATTATTTATACCATCACGTACTTGCCTTTAAACCTAAAGACAAGAAAACCTTCATAAAAAATAGCTTGTTGAAAAATGCCAATAGCTCAAAATTAATATCATTTTTATCTAAGCTCCTTGAAAAATTTGTAAATATCAAGAGTGTGTATGTACGAGTAGTGATATTGTTAACGGTATCTACTAATTTGACTGTCGCAAAAATATATCTTGATTTGATGACTTTATCTATAGGTGCTTTTAATGGACATAATTTATGCAATTGCCTAGAATACAATAAGAAAACTTAAACCACATACAATTGTTTGAAGTTCATTGATGTATGTTACGTTTGCGTCGTTCTTGGATCTTTTTTGATTCGTCCAAAACATTACTAAGATCATTTGAATTTCAATTTTAAAAATTCCATTTAAGATTTAACATTGATAATATAATGATGATGTATTTTCTCCCAACCCAGTTTTAGGTCGACTTGAACATTCAATCATCTTGGTGTGCTAACATCAAGGTAAATATTTATTTAAATTGACAGTACCCATATTTGCGGTTTTATCTACTCGTCTTGCTGTCGTAAACGATGAGTATCAATGTTCAAAACCATGTCATTGGAGACTATATATTTTCCAATCAAAACTTTCGTGTCATGCAGCATTTAATAATTTTTTTTTCTTCAGGCTATTAAAGCGGTTAAAACTAGTCCGGTTCCTAATCAAGTAATTTCACTCTATATAATCACCTGCAGCTTTATGTCAAACTTTATGCTACCGCACAGCAACTTTTAACACTTATTTCTAATACTTTTCCTTACTTTTTGTTTTTACTTTATTTATATCTACTCATGATAACTTATGGACCTTCAGTATAAATACTGCTTTATTTTATAACAGTTATCTTCAGTCAGTCAATCTCTTTCATTTATTTATGAGAAAAGCCAATTTGAGACTCCACTTTTCGACAGATATCAAATCAATAAATTATTTATCAAATAATACTTCTTTTTTCCAAAAATATTCCACATAAATATATTCATGCATATAAAGAAAAAGCAAAGAAGTGTATACATAAATGCCCTCCTAACTATTAACAAGCCTCCACAGTGGCCAAGAAGTGGTTTTAAAAGAGCACGAGACCAAGAAGATGCAGAGAGTAGCAGCACCAATAAAAAGAATAAAATCGAGGATGATCAAAATTTAAAGGCTTTGCATGAAGAAATGAATGCTAGACTAGCAAGGAAGATAAGGCTTCTTTTAGATAATAATCAAAGTATGCATGATTTAAAGAATACACGTCTCAGTGTAACTCGATTAGAAAAAGGTTTAGTCACGAAGGCAGATAAAAATAAGCAAACTTCGAAGCTACCACTATAGAAAAATATTTTAAAATGGCAGAAGAGAAAGAAGAGCTTCTAATTTTGGATAGAGTTTGTGGAAAATAATTTTGACAACATATTAAAGAAAGAAAGGAGAAAGGAAAGGATAAATCCAATGAAGAAAGTAACATTCCAAAGAGAGAAGTTAGTGTTGATGTAACAGTTGGTATTGATAAAGAAAAAGAAATGAGAGCCGTAACAGCATCTTTAAGTTCATTAATTCGTAATAATTTACCCGATAATATTCGCACTTTTTTTATAGAAACTATTCGTTCAACTATAGAAGAAGCAACCAACTATACTACTGACTAAGTCATTGCTGTCAGAAAGCTTTTCTTAGTATTCAAAAACTATAGCTTTGATATCAGCAATGACAATGTTATATCTCTTGTAAAATCAGAAGGAGAGAATATAAATACAATTATTTCTGATGATTTCAACATACTACAAAATGATACTCATCTGCCTCCTCCTATTTATGTCAAATGTCGTAACTCAAATTATTTCAATAATCATTACAAAAAGTTATTCGATACAAAACATTAACAGATAATAAATTCAAGTTATTTTGGCGAGAGAGGAACTTTACAATCCACACTAGGGAAGAATCCATTGCATCAAGAGCTCCTTAATATTGTAACCTTGTGAGCAAAACAAAATACCGCAATTAGACGCCTACGTTATGAAAATCGTTCTTCAAGTTTTTTGTACAAATTTGAAAATATATGGAACAACAAAAATAAAGTTGTCAAAACTGTTATCAAGCCTTTTAAAAGTTTTACTTCGAATTCATTTGGCTCCCAAAAGAGAAGCACTATCACAAAAGTACAAGGCAGAAAAACAACAACAGTGTAACACAACAAGTAAGAAACCCGTTTTTTTAAATAGCTTACCATTCGATCGTATTGATATTATCAACAAAAATCGAAATGGAAAAAGAGCCCTTTTTAAGAATGAAGAAAGAAAACTAAAAAGTATGCTATAGAAGCTGAAGTTGATAAACCAAATAGTCACAAGTGGATTGGGAAATCCGAAAGATGTCAATTCAGAATAAATACGTCTAAAAACGCACTTTTGAAAGAGGTAGATATGAATACTATTAGATCCACATCTAAAACTAACCATAATTACTACCTTACAGAGGAGAGAGGATACAAAAAAAGATGTCCGAGAAGAACTTGAGGCTCCGGGTGTCGAGCTAGAAATCATGGCGGATACTAATATTTCAGCTGAGAAAAAACTGATAGAAATTGAAGATGGTAATATTAATGATGACGAAACAGCTGGCACGTCCAGAAGACGGATAAACTCTTTGGTAGCTGTGGTACGAAATGTAATGTTCAAGAATTTCGGAAAAACAACCAACTAAAAACATATACGAGCCATATGTTGTACTGATATTCAATCTAATGAGCTAGAAACATGCACCCTTATTGCCAATTTCATAATGCCATATTTACCAGAAAAAAAGAACTGGAGAGTCTTGCCGTATCAAGTGCCGATGGTTTTAATGGCGAATGAAATTTTTCATTCATCTGGATATAGCAAGTTTACTACTGCGGTATCACCTCTGACAAAACCTAGTCAACTTAACGCATTAAAAATGGATGCTCCTTCCTTTTTTTCGTTGTTTTTCTCATCTAAAAAAGGTCAAAATTTAGACATTTTTAACTATATTAACAATGTAATAGCTTCTAGACAAATTTCAACTGAAAACAAAGATGTCGTGATTAGCTCTTTTTTTAATATGGCCTTAATCGAAAGAATAAAGGAAAACCACAATCGAAATTTTGCCCATTGGGTTACATTTCTACCAGGTGTCAAGACAGTTAGGTTGATTGGAACAAGAAAAAACTACCCCGCTTCAGGTACCATTAGACCTAGTAAGCAATCAAATACGGAATCTTTAAAACGCAGTGACCAGTACTCAATAATGTATGAACAATCTGTGCAAGTAAAAAGCTTAGAAAATTCCAGTAGACTCAAGTTATTACAAGCTAAAGTATTGGCGCTTGATGGTTTGCTAAAAGAAGCTTTAGAGGACAGGAGATTGAATATGTATCAGAAGGATATTACCAATTCGAAAAAAAGGTGAGTCCATCCAAACTATTACCAAGCATTGTCTCCTGATCAAGTCTATAACAACACTCAGTTATACAAACGTATCGACGCGTAAAAGAAAATCAAGCGTGAAATTCATGGCCGAGTTCAAAAGTTGAAAACCCAAACATCTCAATACAGAAATGAAATTTATTTGCTTAGGCAACAAAGCAATACCACCAAAAATTGGGTCGATGAAAAAGAAAACAATTCCATTTACAGCAAGCATGAAATAAGCAAAGATTTTTACAAGTCTTTTGAAAAATTTCAAAATTTGCAATTGCATAAGGATTTTCCAAATGAGACTGAAGATGTGATGTTTTCCGGTACGGACTATTGTTTTGTTAAAATGACCGAGACGTCAAGGTCTAGCATGGAAAAGTAAAAGTTTCATTTAAACCTATACAACAGATTCCAAATTTTAAACGAGGATAAAGGTAAGCTGCTATAAATTTAAATAGATATAATTAATTATGTATTAAAATAAAATTGTTTTAATGAAAGCCGACTGAGAGGATTTAAATCTGCCCAAAACCTCCGTTGTTAAATTGAGAGAGATAGAGTTTGGAAGTGGATTAAAGAAGGCTAATTTTTTTTGAAGATCGACTAATTATAAAGGAGATAGAAGCAACCAAACTGATATATCATTAGAAGGCTCAGGAAGTATAGATGAACTCCAGAACGCATACGAAGAGCTTATCGAGAATAAAGATACACTTCGCAATTTCTATTATTCAAAGAAAAGAATTAAATCAAAAAGGAAAATTGAGTTAAAAAAGAGAGAGTTTGTTGACAGATTACTTTCTAGCGAAAAAAAAATACGTTTCCAACGCCAAGAAATGCAGAAGCATTATGTTCGTGGGTGACCGAAGGTATGGCTTGGGATCCAGTATTAAAGGTTATTTGAAGTACGAGGGGATTTAGAAACCAAAAAAACATAACTTGTATACTTCTGTTGTTGAAACCAATGAACATAATACCTCTCAAACTTGTATTTTTGCTTCAACAAAACATCACATCCAATATTAATATTATCCGCAAAAAACAAGTCTGTCGTCAAAAGTATCAATGGAACGTCAGTTTACAACAACAGTAACTGTATATCAGTCAATCTAGCATGTTCCCATAAATCAAGAGACTCTGTTTTTGCTTTAGCTATAGGAATATCAGGATTAATAAGTCTTCTTTTCGGTTTACCTCTTCCACCCTTTAACCCTAAAAAAGTTAGTCAATTCAATACTGACCCCATTAACCATGCCGTCACATCTTTCCTCAGAAGAAGCGATGATAGACACGTTACCAATGATAGCAATAGTTATGAAGGTAAAGCACTATACTCAAAAGTATATTCTTGTGTTCTAATCTTATTTTTTATTTCATTGATACATATATTTCAAATAATTATTTCGTAAGACTTAAATTTTATTTCAAACTCATTTGCTGTATATACTAATTTTTTTGAGACCCATAATCCATTTACCCTTACAGTATCAGGCTCGAGGCAGATAAACGACAAGAAATTATGGTCAGGCTGTTTGTAAAAGTGATTAAAAAAAAACCAGACCTCCTCAAAATATGCTTTAGATTCATAAATCACCCTTTTGAAATTTGCGCAATTATGGTAACATTTAAGACTTGTAATTTGATTTCCAGCAAAATGATTTTTATTTTCGGCCTTGTTGTGAATACAGTTTTGACACTTTAAATTCAGCTTTTTCATGAGACAAATTGAAATCATAATTCGGACTATGTCTACTTGTTTCGGGTGAAGTGAAAATGGAGTCGATGTAACCATAAAAACAAAATTAATCGACAGAAAGATATAGGGTCCTAACCCGATTAGTCACAGGTTTCCCATACATTGTAGTGTTCAACTTGAATATTTGACCTATTTTGTATTACACGCTGCATTAGTTGAAATAACTAGTCCAATGTATTTCTTTTTGTGTGCTAGTGAAGAGCACAGGAATACTAAACGTTTACAAAATTTGAAAGTATTTTTCCTAGATTTCTCTGTTAGCAGAAAAAACTAAATGCCTTTCAATACGTAGAAAAATAGTCGCGTAGCAATGAGGTCAGATAGACAGCGCACATCACCCACTTCCGATTTGTGCCTTTTTTTTCTGTCTCTGTGCTTACATTTGAATCATGCACGGTGCCACAAACTTTGTTTGTAGTTTTGGGCGGAACAAATAAAGTCTCCGGGTTGGACGGACTGGGCATAAACAGAGACGAAGTTTCAGTTACACTTGCGCGTCGGTAACATTGAAACTGTTACTAGAGAGAGGTATGTGTATTCCAACCTTCACTTCCACATTATATAATAAATGTATCTGATTACTTAGTATTGCACTAGAATGTGGAAATAACTGATCATAATTTATGACCGGAACAAAGTAATAAATTGTTGTAAATGCTACATTTCTGTGCTGTTTAGATTCTCTATATCCTGTGCAATTTAATATAATCTTTTCAGTGCATACAATGCATTCAACAATGAAAAGTAAAACTCGTGCCACATATGGGTGAAGATCATTACTATAGTGTAAGATTGATTAATAAACTTGATGCGTGATATAAATGGTGCTTTTACAAAACACTGAGAATAACATAAATATTTCAATGAGTTATAAAATCATGGAAAAAGGCGGATGTCTTGCTAGCATGTTGTAATATTGTACACATGAAGAAAGATCAACGTTCATTCAGGTTTTTTTTTATGTGTAGTCCTTCAAAGCAAGTTTAGACTTTACAGTATCTTTTTATAAAATAAACAGCAGATTGTATTTACAAGGCTGCTCTCGTATAATGATGTCTATAAGCACTGCGACGCTTTTTTTTTTTTTTTTTTTTTTTTCTTTTGGCACTGAAACCAGAGCATTTACAATTAGCCTCTTACGGGTTTCATCTTTTTCCATTTCGCCCGTTTTTAAAGAGGGTCTGTGGTTGGTTAGCGGGAGGGTGTCGTAGACATTAATTTTAAGCTCAGGACCATGGCATTATTTCCATGACTCCTTCACGAATATAATATTTCTGGTACCATCCTAATGATTTCCTTGATAAATATATATATGAATGATCACCAGTAATTACACATGTCTTTTGATATTTGTCGTCATCAAGCAAAGCAAGTATTTACAAAAAAAAAAATGATGACAGGTGGTTCCTTAATTTTTTTAATTTCTCGATTCAATAAAAATGCGGGGGAGAAGGCTAATCGTTGATCATGTTGCAGTACACAAGCTGCTGTCAAAATCTCTGTTTTGTCCGAAATTCGGAAATGAAAACATTGCTAAATATGCTCATTGGGACCAACAACAAAGTTTGATTGCTTTTAATAGTGAGATTTAATTTTATAGCATGTTTTTTTAAAGAGTGGGGTAAAAAAAAAAAAAAAAAAAAAAAAAAGAAAGCGGTCTAAATATAGTACTTCTAGATCGCTGTCGAGATTTCAATCTCATGTTTATCCCCATTAAATTATCATGTGCCACGCGTTTTATTTATAAAATGCAACATAAAAAAAAAGGATGCATGTCATTTATTCGTTTTGTAATTTGGAAAACAGGGTCCGGACTTACAAAATAGGTTACGTGAAAACGACAGATATGTCATTTGCCTGTGTAACCATTAGTGTGGATATGCGCACTAGTTCTATATATTTTTTTTTTTTTAATTCTTGTCAGAATGTAAACCAATCCCAAGTAAATAAATAACCACCTATAACGATTTATGGCTATTATTTTGTAAGTCAGAAATAGAACACCAGCGAAACTTTTTTGGATATGCAAAAACGTATATCCACTAAGGTGGCGGGAATAAACTGGGACATTTTTTAGGAAGGGCACCCCCCAGAAATAGTTTGTGTTCCATCCCATTGGTTTTATGAGTGATTTTATCAGCATTTTGTTTGATTAGATTAATCGTTTCCCCGTATTTTTCATCTATTTCTCCGAATAAAGCCAGCTTAGCAAATCCACCAATAATAGAAAGTTGGAGATGTGCGTGTAACCTTCGATAAGATGATAACAAAAAATGCTCATCAGATCCAGAAAATCGATAACATCTTTTTTTTTTATGAATAATAGCAACGGTTAAACGATTTGGAAGATAAAAATTTATGTGATTTTAATTTTTATTATAATTTTTTTTTTTGTAAAAAAAAAAAGAAAAAGAAGGGGTGAATATGTATAGATTTTAAAAATAAAAGAGAAATATATAAGAGAAAATATAGAGAAAATAAGAGAGAGAGAATTAAGCTTCTTCCTTGACGATTCTGGCAACCAAATCACCAGAGTTCAAAGAATCACCTTCTTGTACAGCTACACGCTCAACCTTACCAGCAACAGGGGAGGTAACAACGGTTTCCATCTTCATGGCGGAGAGGACAGCAAGAGGATCACCAGCCTTGACGTGAGAACCCTCCTTAGCACGGATCTCAACAACAACACCAGACATTGGTGCGGCAATATCTCCGGGGTTGGATAAGTTGGCTCTCTCACGTGTCACAATCTCCACAGCAGAGTTACGATCGACAATACCCACAACACGAGCTTCACCGTTCAATTCAAAGTAGACATCACGCTTACCAGTGTTGTTAAGAGGACCGACAGCCAATAACTTGATGATCAAGGTCTTACCCTCTTCAATTTCAACATGGAATTCTTCGTTGATCTCAGGCTTGGATAAGAAGTAACGAGTAGGTAAAACAGAGAGATCACCGTATTGGTTAACCATATCACGGTATTCAGCAAAGACCTTGGGATATAAAGCAGCAGAGATAACATCATAGTCACGAATGTTGGAACCATACTTTTCAACCAATTCCTGCTTCAACTTGGCCATATCCAAAGGAGCCAAAGTGGCACCAGGACGGGTATCAAGACGAACTTGGTCACGAATGATGTTGGAACGCAAAGGCTCGGGGAAACCACCGTAAGGTTGACCGAGATAACCTTGGAAGAACTCAACAACAGATGTGGGGAAAGAAAGAGTAGCAGCACGTTCTTCAACTTCAGGTCCAGTGAGACTGTTGGAAACCATGAATTGAGCCAAGTCACCAACAACCTTGGAGGAAGGTGTGACCTTGACAAGATCGCCACAAAGAGTGTTAGCCTCTTGGTAAGCCTTCTTGATTTGCTTCCATTGAGTACCGAGACCTAATTGTTGAGCTTGGAACATCAAGTTAGTGTATTGTCCACCGGGCATCTCATGCTCGTAAACACCAGAATCAGCAGCACGAACATTAGCCTCGAAACAAGAGTAGAGCAAACGGGCTTGTTCCCAATAAGAGTTAATGGCATGAATATCTTCCATACGGATACCGGTACCCAAACTAGTTTGCTCGAAACCAGCAACAATGGCACCCATAGCAGGTTGAGAGGTGTTACCAGACATGGAATCGATAGCAACATCAACAATATCAGCACCAGCGGCAGCGGCAGCCATCATGGAGGCAACACCAGTACCAGCGGTATCGTGAGTGTGAACATGGATGGGGAGATCAGGGAACTTGGCACGGATGGTAGAGACCAAAAGACGAGCAGCCTCAGGCTTCAAGACACCAGCCATATCCTTGATACCAAGAATATGAATACCTTCGTTGACAAGTTCTTGGGTCAAGTTGACATAGTAGTTCAAGTCGTACTTCTTACGTTCAGGGTTGGAGACATCACCAGTGTAACAGATGGTAGCTTCAACAACACCACCGGCCTTCTTGACGGCGTCAATACCGAGCTTCATGTTTTCAACATAGTTGAGAGAATCGAAGATACGGAAGACATCCATACCACACTTGACGGCCTTGTCACAGAACTCGTAGACAACGTTATCGGGATAAGAGGTATAACCAACAGCGTTAGCACCACGGAGGAGCATTTGGAAAGGAATGTTGGGAACAGCCTTACGAAGAGCAGCGAGACGATCCCAAGGACACTCGTGAAGGAAACGCATACAGACATCAAAGGTAGCACCACCCCAACATTCGAGGGAGAAAGCGTTGGCAAGGGCATGAGAAGTAGCGGGAGCAATACGCAAGAGATCTATTTTTGAATTAATAAATATATATATAAAAAAAAAATCATGTCATAAAAATAGTTTATAATACGTTACCAACAGTTCTCACACGAGTGGCTAACAAACTTTGATGAGCATCTCTCCAGGTGGTATCGGTGATCAAGACACCGGGGTAAGCACGAACAGCCTTAGCAAAAGCAGCAGGACCTTGTTCGACAATGATCTTACGCCAGCCTTCGGTGGCAGGGGCAGAGACATCGATGTCCTTGTTGCTTCCCTTTTCACGTAACACAGGAACCTCGATCTCATCCTTGAAGGATGGGTCACCTACCTGGCCCTTGATCTGAGAACCATTGACTACGACATCACCCAAGTAACCCAACATACGTTGAGCACGGTTTTGGAATTGAACAAGACGGAAAAGATCAGGAGTGTCATCAATGAAGGTGGTCCAGCAGTTACCGTTGATGAAGGTATCGAAAGTCAAGAGACGTTGCAAGAAGGGAATGTTGGTCTTGACACCACGAATTCTGAACTCGACAAGGGCACGGACAATCTTTCTACGGGCAACTTCGTAAGTAGAACCGGAACAAGTGACCTTGACCAAAAGAGAATCGTAATGAGGAGTAATGATGGCACCGGCGTAACCTGCACCACCATCGAGACGAACACCGTTACCACCAGAGGAACGGTAGACCTCAATCTTACCAGTATCGGGTTGGAAATTTAATTCGGGGTCCTCAGTGGTGACACGACATTGAATAGCAAAACCACGTTGACGAATACGTTGTTGAGTCAAACCCAATTGAGGTAAAAGAGCACCAGCGGCAATTTGAATTTGAGCAGCAACAATATCAATACCGGTAATTTCTTCAGTGATGGTATGTTCGACTTGAATACGAGGGTTGATCTCGATAAAGTAATGACGATTTTGGGCATCAACCAAGAACTCGGCAGTACCAGCATTCTTATACTTGACAGCCTTGGCAATCTTGATAGCATCGGCTAAGATGGCTTCACGTACCTTGTTATCGAGGTTCTTGGCAGGAGCAATCTCCACAACCTTTTGATGACGACGTTGGACTGAACAATCACGCTCGAACAAATGGACAACGTTACCAGCACGATCAGCAAGCAATTGGACTTCAATATGTCTGGGTTTGTCAAGGAAACGTTCGATGAAGACGGTACCATCACCAAAGGCAGAAAGAGCTTCGGATTGAGCACGAGTGAAGGAATCTTCCAAAGAAGCCTCATCACGAACAACACGCATACCACGTCCACCGCCACCCATAGCAGCCTTAATAATAATAGGGAATCCATGCTCCTTGATGAAAGATTTAGCTTGAGTGAAATCACTGACGGGACCAGGAGTACCGGGAACGACAGGAACATTACAGTTCATGGCTTAAAATAGTAATAAAGTAAGCATCCGAAAACAAAAAAAGAAAAAGCGTTACTTACCGATGGTTCTGGCTTTGGTCTTGTCACCCAAACTATCAATGACTTCGGCAGAGGGACCAATGAAGGTGATACCAGCAGCCTCGACCTTACGAGCAAATTCAGCATTTTCAGACAAGAAACCATAACCAGGATGGATCATGGAAACACCACGTTCCTTGGCGATACGGACAATCTCATCTTGGGCCAAATAGGCAGCGACAGGAGTATATTGACCAATCTTGCCGATTTGATAAGATTCATCAGCCTAACAAGAAATGTTAGAGGTAAGCCCAAATCTAATCTCAGAGGGTTCGGATATAGTATTTACCTTGTAACGATGCATGGACAATCTGTCTTCGTGAGAGTAAATAGCGACAGTCTTCATGGAGAGTTCGTGAGCTGTACGGAAGACACGAAGCGAGATTTCCTACATGAAAGTGTTAATAGTTGCTATATTTGTAAGTTTGTGCTCATGAATCTTACACCACGGTTGGCAACCATCAATTTACGAAGGTTACCCATGACTTCACTATTTCTGCGAATAGTTTCGACGGAGTGTTCACGAGCAGGAGGCATAATATTTGTTTGTGAATGAAAGAAGAAAAAGGAAAAAAAGAAGTAAAAGAAAAATAAATCAAGCTGTTTATATAACATTACCAGATTTTTTTTTTTTTTTTTTTTTTTTTTCTCAGGAGGGTCCGGTAAAAAAAAAATTCTTATCCCGTTTGATTTCATGTGTCATCATATGTATTATTCTTTACAATAGAGTCCCCGATATTTTTTTTTTGTTCTTTTCCTTTTGGAGAGTTGCTAGGTTATTGGACCACCCCCCAAAAAAAAAAAGCTTATCTAGAAACGGAGATTGTATTCAAAAAAAATAAAATTTATTTAAGGTTTTTATCCACCCATCAAGTTCATATGTTCAAGTAAGAATATCTCCAAATCTTGCCAGCCACCACCCACACGTATCAAGACCTTGTTTCTTTTTTGTGTTTGATTGCGGTTATTGTCATAGGTCATTAGTTTACAAGTATAAATTTTTTTACCACCTCCCAGCGATGGAGTTAATTCATTACCAAAATAATATCGTCCTTCATGCTGTCCTGCTGCCTTTTGACATTGAATGGGTATTGGGCTAGAATTAATAATCATTCCAATTTCCTTATCAAGTGCATCTTTGGGATTGGGTCTATATTTACCAGCTTGTTGTTGTGGTGGTTGCTTTGGTATCATGGGTGACCCAATACGATTCAGTCGATAGTTGGGCGTCTTGGGTCGAGGTATCAGTGAAGACGCTGTGGGAGTCTTGGGTCGAGGTATCATACTAGGTGTCCCACATCTCCTGGCATTCGGTGTCATCGATCTTGTACTCGTAGATAAGCTACTTTTAGATCTCGCTGAATTATGTAACTGTTGTTGGCTTATAGTGGGTGTCTGCTGTCTTCGAAAATCACTCGTATCAAAATCATCATCTTCCTCTTCTTCTTCCTTCACTGATCTCTTGAACGTGTCAGATGTGCTTGGTACCAGGTTACTTCGCTTCTCACGAGACAGCGGACTCATCTGCTGTGATCTACCATACACTGGACTAGGCGACTTACTACTATTCATACTCTGCCAGAGATTCTTACTGGGGTTCGTAGGCGTCTTTCGATGATACTCGTCCATCATATTAAACGGAATAGGTGAAGAAGACGCCACCGACGAGATATACGGACTTCGGGATCGATCCATCGTATTTGGTTCAGGCGACTTCATCAAGAACTGGCTTGTGTCACTTCTATCACTTGTACGTGACCAACAAATAGAGGCGGGACTCACAGGTCTTGTATCGGGTAAATCTTTCTTTCTCAGGTTATCCATGGTGATTTTCAATTGATTCCAGCGATTTAACATGGCCTCATGACGGTTTAAGGTTAATACGTTTCGGGACACACGTGCTGCAATACCGTTTCCCAACATCATTAGCATTTTGGCAATTGAAGGTGTATAATACTTGTATTTGGCATCAAAGTTCTTCTCCACCGAGCGCAACTTATCCAAAGAGGTGCTGGTATTCGATCCTGTAGAAGAATTACTGGTGGTGGTTGAGGTCGAGGTGCTAGTGGAAAGCCCCGTCTCTTTTATTTGTTGTATCATTAAATAACATTGCGAAACAGTTTTATCTAATCCATCCATCATCCCATCCACTTGATCAGCCACTTGTTTAAATACAATCAACCAGCGGTCTTCCTTTAATTCAATCTTTAGCTCATCAATTTCCAAACGCAATGATTCCCAACGGTCTTGTACCAGCAAGTGTTTACGGCCTAATAACCCGGAGCTGTCTTGCGGTGGCGAAGTAGACATTCTGGTATATACTTTCTCGACAAGGTTAAACAAGGGTCCTACTTGGTTGTCGATTTCGATCAGAATGCCGTCTTCCTTTTGCTCTCCCTGAGACACCGTCTGATGCCGTTTCTCTTGGTATTGGAATATCATGATGGATAAATCATCAATCTGGAAAAGTATGGTCGACATCAGAGACAGTAAGTCGGATTTCTCATTTAATTCTTCCATCGATTTTTTCACGCTACTAATAAAATGTTGTAATCCAGACCATTCCGATTGAATCTTGGTGATGGTGACGGTGGGATCATCATGAATGATTTCATTCAGTTCGATTAACAAAGGTATCACCGGTACCATTCTTTGACACGTCTTTAATAAAGGAGCCATGTCTGGAACTTGCTGTCGCTTGATATTCTGCTCTATAGTAAATGCTGTCATGTGTGCTACTTCTAACCATTGCATAATACGGGTCGTGATCCCTTGAAATTGACATGTAAGCTCACTGATCGACAGTCTATCATGTATCTGGAGTAATTGTTGTACTTCTTTATCTGGGATTTCGAGTTCGTTTAATGCATCATACACTGACTCTCCAGTCGTTGTAGTCGTCGTCATAGAAACGGATTGCGTGGGTAATAAATTCAATGCCATCACTCTATTTTTCTTCTTTTCAAAAAATTAGTCACAAATGTCACGTTTACATATTTTTTTTAGTTTTCTTACTTTTTTATAAAAAAAAGATGAGTTGTGTTTTTGTTTTGGTAAAAAAAGAAAATGTAAGAGATGGAAAAAGGGAGTCTAATGGGTATTTGTTATTTCTATTTGTTTGCAGGTTGGGTATAAAATATAAATGCTATGACATGCAATAAAGAAAGATAAATATATTGTTGTAAAAAAAAAAAAAAAAAAAAAAAAGAAAGAGAGAGAAACAACAAAAAAAAAAATCTGAGCTATAAAAAAAAAGAGAGCAAAAATTTATTTATAGAACCCACACATGAAAAAAAAAAAAAAAAAAACGCGCGTGTTTCTATTGGTACTATTTGAATGCACCTCTTTGCATTTTTTTCTTTTTAGACGTAGAGTTTAATTAATTCGTCAGAGACTCCAGAGGGAGTCAAGACGCCTAAATCGGTCAAGAGTAAAGTAATGTATTGAGGAGGTGTATAATCCACAGAAGGGTTTGACAGGGCTAATTCTTCCATAGTCTCTGCTTCTGACGTGGTCGTAAATGACTTGTCTCGCTTGGAGGTGAATGTCACAATCTCTGGTGTCTCTGAGGGAATATCGTATTGATTTAAAGGATACACACGCACAAACTTATAACTCTCGGCAACCGCATATACAGGTTTACTCAAGGCTTTGGCTACCAACGCAATTTGAAATGTACCAATCTTGTTCACAATACCTCCATTTTCAACAACTCCCTCTGCACCAACAAACACCATATCTACCTTGTCCATGATGTATCCTACGGCTGAATCCAACACTGCTCTACAAGGGATGCCTGCCTTTCTCAACGCAGCCACTGCTTGGATACTAAGCGATAATATGTTAAAAAACTATTCCTCTCTTCCCTCATCTCCCTACTTACCCGTCGCTGTTAGGGCGGCCTTCAGTCACATACACCTTGAATCGTTTATGTTGTACATTGGCAGCATGATACAAGACGCTCATAATGACACGCGAGTAACCTTGTACTAAAACCACAGCATTGTCATTGATGAATTGGGCACCGATAGCAGCCGCCTTTTCACGGGCAGAAGCAGCCTTGTCCAAAATCAAGGCAGCTCTGGATAATAAATTTTCCTTGAAGTCTTCAAAACTACCTGCCTCTTCCGAGAGCTTAAATTTAAGGTTGTCTTAGTAAACAGCAACAAGACGAGCGTATCTCTATCCTTTTTTTTTTTACCGAGAAATCATGAGAGTTACGGGTGACGAATCTCATAAATAGATCAACACCGGCAAGAATGGCGATGGAAGCCTTGTGTTGGTTGTCGCCTTGTGTTTGAGGTTCCTCACGAATGGATTTGGCAGCTTTTTCCAAGGTTTGCATAAACTCGGACATGGTGGGTGCTTTTTATTTGATTTTTTTTTTTGTTTGTTTCGCTAATGAATTTAGTTCCTGTACTTTCGCTTGTGCTCATGTGCTCTTTACCGGTACTGTGTTGGACAAAATCAGTCAAGGCCTTGAAAATGGCTACGGGCGTAGAGATTTCCTTTTGTAAAAAAAAGATTGTTTGGTCAACATGATTGTCATTCTCTTTCCATGGGGCTAATACCTACAGTATCATTTAAAGAGGTTTGGTACGCTGAAACAACATTATAAGGTGGTGCCATTTTTATATATATAAAAAATAATAATAAACAAACGTTGGAACAACAAAAAAAGGTTTTTTGAACAAAAAAAAAAGTGACTTCTTAAAAAAAAAAAACGTCGCTTTATTTTTTTTTTATCATTCGTTCGTCAATAGCTTTGCTTTACAAAGAAAATGAATGCTTCACAAGACAACGACACACTAATGGATAGCCAGGAAACACCACCCCCTCAAACACCCATCGAAAAAGCCCAAGTGGATAAAGAGAAAGAAATGGCTGAATTGCTAATGACGATGGATAATTATAAGGCCATTGTACTCTATTAAGTCGCTCCCTTTTTAACATTTTATGCTAAAAAAAAAGTGTACTTCTAGATACCCGATGCCGTCATTGACTATTACTTGAATAAAACAGGGTTTGACTGTGACGACGCTCGAATGTAAGACTACTCACTCTTACCTATAACAACCAACTTATAATTTTTCTTCTAGTAAAAAACTATTTGCTTTGGCAGCTCAAAAATTCATTGCAGATATAGCAACAGATGCGTTCCAATACAACAAGGTCAAACAATCCAGTGCACGTACCACCACTAAAGCCAACAAGGTAACATTCATATATTTCTCTGCTAAACAATTACACGTATTAAAACCTTTAAACAGGAAAAGAAAATTGTCTTGAATATGGATGATTTGTCTTGTGCATTAGCTGAATACGGTGTCAATGTCAAGAAACCTGATTTCTATTAAAAATGTCCATGAATAAATTACGCGAAAGAAAGATGGGTATAAAAATAATTAATACTGACGAGTTTTCACTGATATGAGCGATTGGGCATAAAAAGCAATGCATTTATTCATTCTTAGTGTCTGATCTGGTTGCGGGTATACCCAAATCACTCACCAATAAGATTACTCTCTTTTTACTTTTTGCTGCATGCAATGTATCATCAGACAAGATCGGCAACGCGAGAGCTACCACATGATCTTATCATCACAATGGCTTTCTGTCTATTTATACAAACATTTTTTCCATACAAAGACCTTATTATACAAGCCATACGTAATTGACTCCCCCTCCTAAAAAACCCCCTTTTGGATACCTCAGTCGATAGTTTAACTTTGAAAAATATCATAGCAACAAATGCTTTATATTTAGAAGAGTTGGAAATGTTGTGTGACTCTAGCTCGTTCTCCGTATTATAGTCTCTCAAAGACCAGAAAACGCTGTTAAGACTTGGCAAAAAACTAGATCTAGGTCTTTATCATCATAAAAGCAAATATTGTATGGGTGCTTTGTGATAATAACCTATGTCATAATGCAGAATTTACAATTTGTCACATAAATTAAAAAATCTGAGTTTTTTTTTTATGCCCTATTACTTTTTTTATTGTATTTTGAGACGGAAAACTAAGCCGTTAAAAAGTTTCCTTTGCTTTTGTCATTACCATAATGGTCCTTGTCTTGACCCCGTATTCCACCCCTTTGTACTCTTGTACTCACTGATCCTTTTTCTTTCCCAAAAATTGGGTTCATGCTCCGAATCTGATTCAAAAATCATAAAAGCTTTGCTTCCCTGCCACCTTTGCAGCATTTTTATTGTTGGCAAAAATTGCTGTCCTCAACTTTAATAGTGACTCGTATAATTGTGTTTCCAAGTGACAAAAGATGCAACATAGACTGTAAGGAGTTGTTTCGAATAGTCATTTACATCTATACAAATCCATCCATGTGTATTATGCTTTTTTTTTTAGGTGGGACCATGTATTTATAAATAATCAGTCAATAATTGCATATTGACTTGAAACCTGTTTTTTTTGTTTATATTTATACTTATTAGCTTGAATGCAACCTAGAACTGTTTATTCGATAATAGATGTGAACAACTAATTAAACCACTTTTATCGTCCATTTGACATCACCCTCTTGATGCAGACCTAAATTATTTGTGAAAGAAAAGGAAGTTTGTAAAACAATGTCACGACAAACTTCTACATTGGGGTGTACACAAATGCGGCTATGATTTATGTTCTTTTCAAGGCCATGGATTGACGAAACGAGCTCTTACAGGGATCGAGTTTTTAAAATCATTTAAAGGTATTCAATCATGACAGTAATACTGTATACCAGCTCGCGCTTTTGAACCTCTGAATTTTGCATTAATCATAGACCAAAAAAAAAAAAGAAAAAAAAATCAACATACTTTATTATGGTTTGGTGTCCTAACTAACTACTCAAGCTATCAGTGACAAAAAAAAAAAAAAAATCGCGTCTCTTAGGGACAGTCAGGGTGCGCGTAGTCGTAATGTTGGAATTATGATATTTTAATAGACACCAAGAGGTCAATATAACTTTATAATTTGAACTAGATACAAATTTATCACAAACAACATAGTTTAAACTAGTATATGTGTGTTGCAGCTTACTTTCAGCTACTCGTTTGGACTTTACCTTAATATTTCTGCGTAAGATTAAGATTAAACGAGCTTAAAAGCGAAGGGGTGATGGTAGAACCATCAAACCAAGTATAAATAATTCAATATACATACAGAAGTTATATCCAACACATTTTCAGTCACCTGAATTTCCTTTTAAATTTTTATGGATTTGGTACAACAAAAGACAGATTTTTTCTATATCAAGGAAGACAGCGAGCTGCTGAAGCGATGGTGAACATTTTGGTACACGGTACTTCAAAGTATAACAAACGTGAAGCTGCAGGTGAGTTGGTCGCCGAATATAAAACATCCAAAGTATGAAGTCAATGCTATTTTGATGACCTAAAGGTGATTAAAACCCCCGGATTCAAGGGTAGTGGAGTTCTTTGCTGTCAAAAATGTGAAAAGGTGTGACAAAGGGATGTGAATGCTGCCAGAAATAGGATGATTATCTCAAAGGCGATTTGGTCAGGCGAAGGAATACCAGAGGCTTTTGAACACAAAAAAAACTAAACAATAAGCCCATTATCGTATCGCCGTATCAAACACGGTTTCCTTTTAATTAAGGATTAAGATCATTACAGGTACATTTTGTCCAAAAAAGTGAACTAGCATGAAAATTAAAATTTTCAAGTGGTTGTGTAGAGCTGCCCAAATAAAAGTACGTTAGACTGCCACGAAAAAAGTGCGTAGGTGTAGACATTCTCGAGTTTACTTGAAGTCAGAATATTTGATTTCTACAGGTAGTTGTTTGGTGTCCGCCATGTTGCGATAAGAGTAAACGACACAAAAACAACGATGCAGAAATATTCAGTGCAAAAACGCGCGAAATGATGACGTACATAACTTTCTTCATGCAGAACTTGAAACCAATTATGACTGACGTGAAGGTAAAATTATATGACATTAGAATTGAACAAAAGAAAAGACCATCAAGACATTATCAACACTACCACGAGGCTTGATAGCTTTTTCGATGAAGCAAAGTTTGCGCTTTCTGTCTTATGTCTTGTGTGTCCAAATATCAATTAGTGCTTCCTTCAACCTGATTAACTCGCTGGGTTTGTTCAAAAAAACATGAGAAATGAAGGACAACACATTTATGTTTGACCAGCTGTTATAATGACATTTAAAAATGTAATGTATTGCTTCTTTGACGATGTATCCCTTTGAAACTATTCCGTCTGCAGAATTTTTTTTTTTAGTCAAGAGTTTACTTGAAGCCAGTATATTTAAGTTTGCCGATTAACCCTAAAACGTAAAAATGAGACTTCTCAAAATCGTTCGATTCAATGTTCACCATAATTCAATAAAAATGCCGTCGGTTACACGTTAATAATCGTTGATTTACTTTGTACATAAAGATACGAACTGAGAATGTCCAATACGACTTATTTAGTTATAGCAACAACATAGAACCCACCCACAAAAAGGAGACATGCTAATAAACTCTTGTTGCTCATAAAAGTTATCTGTGGTAACTACACTCCATGAAGAATACCCACGATTATTTTATAGCTCACATTACGTCATGGAATGAAAATGCCCCAAAGTTTAAAATAAAAAATAAATCCATACCCGAGAAATGTGCTCATTGTTCCGATATACATTTATTTATCTGTTATACAATACTGAAATGGCCTTTAGAAACCACTATAAAGACACACACAGATCCTTGAGTTTAGTATGTGTATACGTCATGCAGACTACACAGGATTTACACACAATGAGCAACTTTTTTTTGTTTATGACGCTGAAAAAAAAAAGAGAGAGAGAGAGAAATCACGAGAGAGACACTTGTCAAAGGGCACTCTCAGGCACAATTGGAAGCGGCGGAAGAAAGTAAAAAAGAAGGTGAACACAAAGATTGCGTAATGAACGTCATACCTTGGAACGAGATATCAGTTTACATCATGTATATCTTACTTGAATAGTGTGTGAGAGAGAGAATACTCTTTTGATAAACAAGGAGAGGATGATTCTAGTGTTGAATGCAGAAACTACTGATAAACTTGTAAATCATGGACCAAGCAAGCGCATTTAGTTCTATAAATGGCAAGGCGTTTTTGGTGTACTCCGCCAAGAAAGGGATCTACGTTTATTTTGACTCTTTTTTCTGGTTGTTTCAGAAACGCTTTTTTTCTCTATTTTTTTTTCTTTTTTTTAGTTTTTCTTTAAAAAATATATATATATATTTAAAAAAATGCAGGTGGCAGCTACAAATTATGCTAAAGGAAAAGTTCTTGGTAAAGTAGGCGATCATCTTCACAAGAACCAAAGGAATTATGAGACGGATCAAGAGATTATTGCGGCTACTCAAGAAGCAGCGGCCAAACAAACGCATCACTGGTGGAAAAAAGATAAAGTGTTTACTCCTGACATGTTATTGAGTAAACACGACCGAAAGATTCTCCTCAAGGTCAAGAATCGCGCTTGGTATCTGGATCAAGGCTTCCATTGTTGTTGTTTTAATGTTGGGTTGGATGGCCTGGTGGGTTTAATACCCGGTATCGGCGATGTGATTGGAACAGCCTTTTCTGTAGAATTAATCAGGACAGCTGCAAAAGCAAACTTACCCAAGGAACTGCTTGCTAAAATGATGGTGAATGTCTTGTTTGATTTCATGGTAACCAAACAATTTACACAATAAATGTTATAGGTTCCTTTTAATTAACATCAAATCTAGATTGGATTGACACCCGTTGCGGGTGATATTCTTGATATATTATTCAAGTGTAATATGCGTAACGCTGCACTGTTGGAGGAATATTTAATTTTGCGAAGACGAGACGAGATTCGGTTGGAAAAAGGTGAACCCGCTGCTCATGCTCTGATGGATGGCCCACGTCATGGTGACACAAGTACATCATCGACAACACCAGTTCCGACCCACGTTGTCAACCATACTGACCCTCCGACTATTACTGAACTAGATGCAGAGGGACAGCCGGTGAAGGAGGATGATAAAAAGAAGTATGGTACATTCTTTGGCAAATGGAAGTCGTAGTTTATTCACAAGTTTTTTAATTCACCGCTATGCACAAACATTTTTTTTTTTGACCACAATAAAAACACAACTTTATATTTTTGGTATAAATAATGTCAATAGACCCACAACCCATTACATTTCAGCATCATGTGTTTGACTTTTCATTTCATCCGAGTCGGAATCTAGTTGCAGTAGGATTAATCAATGGACAAGTGGAATGGTAAAATAAGTAATACATGCACAAGGAGAGCCTCATTGATATCCCGTCGTTTTTATTTTAGTCATGAGTATTCAGAAGAGACTAATACATTAGCCTGGACAACACAGGCCTCGAAAAAGTCTTGCCGAGGGGTGGAGTTTACCAACGACGGAGCTCATCTCATGTCGATATCTCGAGATAAGTCTATTCAAGCACTGGACGTAGCCACGGGTCGCCTGCTTTACAAGATTCCCAAAGCGCACAAGTATGCGATCAACAAGATTTGTAAACTGGACACGAATCTAACAGCAACAGGCGATGATGAAGGTGTTGTCAAGGTAACAAAAAAAAAAAAAAAAAAAGAAGAGTAGAAGGAGAGGATGTAATAATAAAGACTATGACAGATATGGGATATGAGGACGTGCAAGGCGACAGGAGAGTATAAGGTGCATGAAGATTTTGTAGCGGATATGGAATACAGCCAAAGTAATTTATTAGTGGCAGGAGGAGACGGAGTGATGTCGATATATGATATTCGGAAGGCTAATAGCACGTTGCAAACAACGGAAGAACTAGATGATGAATTATTATCCATGACTGTGGTGAAAGAGGGCAGTACAGTGATTGCAGGTAGTCAGAGCGGAGCCTTGTACATGTGGCAATGGAACGCATGGGACACTGTCAAGAAATGGATAGGTCACCCAAGTAGCGTGGATGCTCTATGTAACATTGACGAAAATGCTATTTGTACTGGAGCCAGCGACGGATTATTACGGTATATTTCCATCTCTCCACAAAATTTCGAGGGTGTGTTGGGGGACCACGGACAGGACTTTCCGATCGAGTGTGTAAAACTTAATTATAGCCATGATTATTTGGGCAGTTGTGGGCATGACTTACAATTAAGGTTCTGGAGTATTCATGATAAAGATGATACTCATCAAAAGAGACAGCATGAAGAATTAGATGAACCAGTTATGAAACGACAAAAGACACGTGAGCACTTTTTCGATGATTTATAACACATCATGTTATTTTTTTCAAAATTATCATTCATTTTTATAATATTATCATCGCACTTCATGTAACACATCCAAATACCTTATCTTGTTATATCTTAATTTAGAAGAATTCCCGTCCTGTGGGTAATCCTTAGCCTAAAGGCTTGGTCTCTTGAAACTCCTACCTGTACCCCCAAAAAAATATTTGGGGGAAAAAACAAAATAAAAATGGGAAAGCCTGTTTCAACTTTTTTTTTTTTTTTTCATCTTTTTCTCTCTCTCTTTCTTAACAAACACTGATGTCTGCCAATAACCTTTCTACTTCTCCTCCTGTCGAGAAAATTAATCGCAAGTATTTATAACTCGGTTAGATTCTTTGGAAGACTTACCTAAGAACTTGTATAGGTTTGGAGAACCAATCAGCTTTCCCCTCCAATATTAGCAGATTTGATGTCCAAGATATCGACTTGGATGGCTTATTAGCTAAGAATAAGGTTTGGGCCAACTCTGTCTTGCAAGAAGATCCCAACTTTTTCAAGCGTATTGCCAATGCGCAAAAACCCAAGATCCTTTGGATTGGTAATAATATTCTTTTTTTACTATTACAAATACAACCGATTCTAATATAACAATGTTATATAGGCTGTTCTGACTCACGTGTACCAGCAGTAAGTTTGATCATATAAAGGCTGTCATGTAGTCAACTAATCATCTATATAAAAAAAAGAACTCAATCTTGCAGCTTGGTCCAGGTGAAGTGTTTGTACATAGAAACATTGCCAATGTGGTAAGTCACTCTGATCTCAATTGTTTGTCTGTGTTACAATATGCTGTCGAAGTATTAAAGGTCGAGCACATCATTGTCTGTGGTACGTAACAATTTATTTATCCCTGGTGTTGGTGCATGCTACGGTGCGAGCGTGAGACTAAAATAATATTTCTTTAATTAGGTCATTACAACTGCGGTGGTGTGGGTGCTGCTCACGGACACGGACAATATGGTCTTATCGACAACTGGCTCCGAAACATCAAGGACGTTTATAGACGTAAGTGGGCCTGTGTGTATATGTGTGTGGGGTTGGGATTTTTGGGGGGTCGAGCACTAGGTTAAAAAAAAATATATTAACTTGTGTAACACATTAGTTCATAAGAGAGAATTGGAAGAGATTGACGATAGTACTGCTCGTTTACACAAGTTGATTGAATTGAATGTGATCAATTCAGCAGAGAACGTCTGTCACTCTACCATTGTTCAAAATGCCTGGCAAAATGGCCAAAAGTTGACTGTTCATGCTTGGGCTTATGATATCGAGACTGGGTAAGTTTTTGTATGTGTGACCCAGATCTAAATCTAACTTGAATATTCTAGAACCGCAAAGAAGTTGGAATGGGCTGCTAGTGATGGACGTACACTCCAATCCATTTATCAAACACAAGAATCTCATCATTAAGCAATAAACAAAAAATAATCAATAGCAATAATAATAATAATAATAATAATAAAAAAAAGAATTATACCAAGAGAAAAGAAATGCTTTACTGCTTTTTCATTTTAAAAAAAAAAAAAAAAGAAGGTTCAAAGCGCGATATTCTTTACTACTTTTGGCCATGCATTTTGGGTTTGACAGATTCTTGGGAAGCTAAAGATCGAAAAACCACTAATAATTCAACGATTGGCATGGTTACCAAAAACAAGTTTTTGGTCGAGCCAAGGAGGTGGGGGGGGGGTGAGTAAAGAGAGGTTGTCAATGATTCACTTTTTGACAAGGGAGGCCCTTACAATTGTCGCGCACATGGAGAACAAGACGTTAAGGAGAATAATTGTAGATCCGATTTTATTATCGTTTCTCTCCCTTCGCAAAGTAGTGTTTTGTCAAAACCCCTTTTATATTAAAAATATGTCTGTTTGCAAAAAAAAAAAAAAAAAAAAAAAATCTGATATAAATACTGCTGCTGGTCTATTCTCTTTCTTTCTTTCCTAACCCTTCTCTTTTATTCTCACTCCTTCTTTTATTTCAATGGATATTCTCGAATTGATCCACATTGAGACACAACAGAATCAATGTAAACCTCATCAATGCACCGTAGTTAATTGTAAAAAGGCCTTTGGCAGACGTTCTGATCTTGCTCGACATTTACGCATACATACCAACGAAAGGTAAGCGAAACAAAAGATGAGAAATGCATGCAATGGCTAATAATATTACGAATAGACCATACGTATGTCAGGAAAAAACATGTGGCAAAAGCTTTATCCAACGCTCTGCACTAAAAGTTCATCTACGCACTCATTCGGGTGAACGGCCTCATGTCTGCGAATTCGGAGACTGCAAAAAGAATTTCAGTGATAGTTCATCATTAGCTCGTCACAGGTAAAAAAATTAGATCGATGATAATTTGGATTGGACCCTAAAAAAAAAGTTTACACCCCCTTTTTAATCTACAGACGAATCCATACTGGGAAAAGACCATATAAATGTCGTCATGAGGGCTGTAATAAGAGTTTTGCGCGCAAAACCATTTTGACCACACATCAAAAGACTTCGCATGGAACTACCACAAAGCGCACCATGCTTCAATGGAGACCATGTAACGAGATTCCCGAGCTCTTGAAAAGATCGCCTTTACCTTCTCCCATCATTCAATGGAAACATCAGTACCAATACCGTGCTGAAGAAGAAGAAGACGACAGTACAGACGATTCCTCTGCATCGCCTCAACAAGACGAATTAGCTTCGTTTTATTATTCCTCGCAAACCAATGCCTTGCCAAAATTATATTCCAGCGAAAACACCTTTCAACAAATTCCCTCGTACTTTTATCGTTCCTTTTAATCTCCATTCTATTCATTTATGCTTTCCTGTCCTTTATACAACTATGCCTTTCTATGTTATTTATGTTTTATATGTGTATATAATTTCATTTGAATAAAATTTATTCAACCTCAATCCTTTTTAATTATAGGGGGGTATCTAGCCATTTTGATACACAAGGGGTCAAAAAAGACTTAATATTTTTAATCAGTCCTCCTAAAGACTTTATCTTATTGTTACTCTAAATAAAAAGGGGGAAAAAAGAGTAAACAATAATCTCCCAGCGTTTTAAACAAACAAATCCTCCCCTTTTTTTTCCCATCATTGTTTATTTTCTCTTTGTACACTCATCATGGATACTCTAATTGAATTACTCGAAACACACAACATGTCCAATAAGCAAACTTATATTAAAACCATTTTATTATCACAACGCTTAAAATACATGGTATCACAGCTCAAATGTCAACAACAAGAAGAAGAAGCTACCTCTCCTACAGAAACAGTGGTTGCATTTGGACAAGAAGAAAAAGATAAACCGTTGCCTAGTCCACCGTCCTTATACATGATGTCATTTGATTCTGCTATTGATATAGGTCCTGTACGCAATAAACCTTTACCAGCAATAACACATTCCATCATCCATGTTAAAAGGGTAAAAAAAAAAATACTCAACAAGACATGCTTTACATAAAAAAAGAGAACTTACACTTCGGAGTAGAAATACAATGGCGTAAAAGGGTTATTGACTCGGTCATTTCAGATTCATGATATACTCGTATCTCGAAATTATTCATTGGCAACATCATGCTTTGTGAAACTATTTGTGTGCAAGGACAAAAACACAGGACAGATCAAACAAGTCTTAAAAGTGTCCATGACAAGTCATCATCGGCATGATTTATACGTGATACCCCAATGCACATTTACATTTCATCATGCACATACTATGCTAAGTAAAGCACAAAAGGCACGAGACAGTCTATTACTATGTGAAGTGACGGATCGAGAAATCCAATCCGCTTTATTTACATGGTTAACTTATCAGCAACTTCCATCCACCGACTTGGTAACGCATGTGTTACGAGAAGGATTAAAGATCTACGTTGTCTATAATAAATAAACCCCCTTTCTATTTTCTTTTTTCCTCTCTTTTTCTTTAAAAGTTAACACCAAAGCCAAATGAGGCTTTGATGGCTCTCCAATAATAACCAGACCAATTTGTTTTGGTTAATTCTTCTTCACCAACGGGGATTCCGGTTTGATGCATCTTTAAGAGAACACAGTCTGTACCTTGTTCCAATTCAAAGGTGACCTTGGAGAAATGACCTGCAGGCCAAGATCTTAAGCGCCAGGTTTGAACAATCTTTTTGTCAGGTACCAATTCCAAGATTTGACCAGAGACATTACCACCAAAGAATTCAAATTGAGATCCAATCTCACGCGATAATTTGACAGGTCCACGAGTCCAGACTTGAGCACGATTGATGTCCGTCAAAGTCTCATAGAGCTCATGAGCAGAGGTTTGGAATTCGGTGGTTTCGCTCAAGGAAGTTGTGTTGACTTTCTTGGCAGGTGCCTCACTACTACTAGTAGTAGTAGCAGTAGTACTGGTGCCAGAAGAACCAAACTTGGTGCTGGCACTGTGCTCAGTGGTAGCAGGGCGTGCAGGTGTAGGTGTACCCATCTTGTGTGATTCAATATAGACATCTTCACAATTCTCCTTGATCATGGCAGCAGAAAATCCTTCGAATACCTTGATCAACTTGGGTGTCAAACCCTTACGTACCACTTCCTTGATGCCTTGTTTGGCGTTGCTATCATCATTGATGGAGATTTCAAACTATACATAAAAACATGAGAAGATATCCTCGGGGCCTTTTTTCCAATATAACAACTTACAACAAAGTCATCAGAGTCGGTATCATGGGCAATTTCGGGAATATAAAGTGAGCCAGTCACCTCGGTACCGTCAGCAAGAGTTCCTATAGGATTTGTGTTGGCATTTGTTTGCAATTGTTAATGTGCGCGTGTTTTTTTTTTTTTTTTTACCTTGCCATCCAAGCTTCAAAGTAACATCATAAATGGTAATAATCTTTCCCTTTCTTTGGTTCAAATCGACGTCACCTTCACATTCCATCATCTTGTTAATGGAAGCCTTGTTACCATTCTTTTCGGCTTCAACACCAACACAATGTTGAGTAAAATAAGCTTGAGCCCACTTTAAGCAGTTTTTGTTGACCCTATTCACCCCCAATTTTTTTCAGTTTTTAAACTTAGAAATTCCTAAATTATATCTTACCAATGCCTATGATAATAAAATTGTAAGTAAACAATACATACACAGAAAAAGTATAAAAGCACTTACCAGTTGTTGACGTTTTTCCAGTTAGACATGATATAGAAGAAAGATATAAAATAAAAAAAAAGATGGGAGAAAGAAAAAAAAAAAAAACGTCAATCGAAATTCATAGAAAAAATGACGGCAGTCACGAGGAAGTGCACCCCCCTAATTTTGATTGTTCTAAACAAACAACAGCTGGGTAATCTTTCTATAAACGCATAGAAAGAATAACTGTTTACTCTGAACACAGACTAATACTAAAGGTAAAAATAAGGCCTTCTGTCATTATTGTCGAGCACGGAACAAAAATAGGTGGTTGTCGAAAACCCGCCAAATGTTCTAGCTTTTCGAAATGAAAAAAAAGGCCTTTATCAGTTCAGAATGTATCATAAAAAACTGTTTGAAGGGTATATTATACTAAGGTCAATGTCCTTTACAAAAAAATTCATTTTAATTTGTGGACAAGTTTGATTGGCTGAGATTTAAAGCTCTTACGTCAGCACTCAAAGTAATATAAATACTTGCAATTTTTTTTTTGTTTTTCTTATATATGCTACTCATCTGTGAAGTCTTCAATTTCGTAATGGAGTAACTTTACATTTTAACAGTGGAAATTGCTTTAAATAACAAGTTTAGGCATTACTGAATAGATTTGATGGCATTTTAAATATTTATTGAGCTGAATTGCCAATTTTCATTAATTCAGGGCTATCAAAGTAAAAAAAAAAAAAAAAAGAGCCTCATTTCTTAATATTAACAGACCCAAAATGGTAAAACTTGTGGTTTGTTTAGATTTTAGAGATTTAGCATAAATTTTCATACTTTAGTTTTTGGGAACAATGTCTTTAAATATGCATTCTTCTTTGAGGAGTTGACAGCGATAAAAAAGACATAAAGCTACCGAAATGGATCATTAAGGTATTCCGAGAAATTTAGTGCTACTTGCTTTTGATGGATACACAGTTTAGTCACGAAATAAAAACCTTAACTTACAAAACGGTTAAAAGCAGACGGCCACGCATAATCGGACGTAAACAAACGATAGCTTCTTTCTCTTCCTATCTCTCATTCCCTCTCCTTTTTTAATAAAAAGAAAAAGAAATGACAAGCCGTCTTTTTCCAGAGGAGATTATGTATATCATCTTGGGGTATCTCTCAACAAAAGGTAATTTCTTCCACTACCGCTTGGTGTGTTCATTGTGGAATTTAAGAATATCTTCTATATATTTGAAGGATGGATTGCATATACAACTGTACGAATCTGAAATACCTAAACTCGCCTCTGATACCTCGAGTTCTGCTAAACTGTCAGAAATGGTATACGGTATCGACATGCTTGACGATGCCGAGATAGCCGATAAAGATTTAATAAGAAAACCTAATAATCTTGAATATTTTGTGAAGGTTGTCATAGCGTGCCCTAACCTAGCCAGGTTAACATTTTCTCCAGGTCCTTCAGTAAAAGATCATTTGGAGTTGTTAGTCAGAGAACAAATAAACTTACCGAGAATTAGTGAAATCAGCATTGTAATGAATGGAATTTCCCACCTACATGAGAGAATCTTAAACTTGAAGCTTAACCTTGTCCATTGCAATAAGATCACAAAGTTGAAATTCGACTATAAAGACGTGGATTCAGAGGAGATTGGAGGATTGTATAAGTTTATTTCAAATTTTCGAAATTTAAAGGTGTTGGGCTTTCGTTCTTTTTATGGAACTAACAGTATTGACATTGCTCGTCTTATGACGACAGCATATGCGTCAAAGTTGGAGTCATTGCGAATCTCAAAAATTCGAGCGGTTATAAGTGTGGATACTGAACTTGATGATACACTAGATAATACAAAGTCTAACAATTTGAAGTCGGTAGTTATTTAAGCATTAAGCGTCAGCAATAATACTTTAGAGTATATCATAACCAATTTCAAAAATCTGGATACGCTTCGTGTTAGTACTCGTCCACGGGATTTTATGTCAGTATACGAAAAAGCCGAAGATAATTCTTTCTTTGAAAAACTAACTTCATATTGCAATGGCTCAAAAACTGTTAAACTTTATATACGGTATAAAGACAATCAAAAATTCAAAATATTTGAATATTATGGAGATAATGAAAATCAAGAAGTTTGAACAGAAATCTTTATAACTTCAGCTACATCAATATTACGGGAGGAAGTCCCAACAGTGATCTAAAGTTTACATAGTTGTATAATTTATGTAAATAAAAATGACAGTAACACTGGCTTAAAGCTGTACTTATATACTGCCAGACAGAGCTAATGACTGATTTGGTAATTATACGATGCTTGCTCCGCGTGTGTAGTGAAATAGTTCATCCTATACTTTTTACAGTAAGAAAAATAGTTGTTTTGACATGACAAATTGTATAACTTGTGCGACTTTTATTAATATATATGTTAGTCAGAAGTATCCCCTAGTGCTTTTATAGATGTTTTTGTGCTGCTCTAAAGTGCTGTGATTTAAGATTCGAATGCCGATGAACCCGATGATTGTAAATGGTAAAACGTGGACAAATATTCCCCTCATCCTTTTTCTTTCGCTCCCCCTCCTCCCCAATTTTTTTTTTTTCAATGGAAATATATAGCATGAATAGTCTTTTTTCGGAAGAGATTATGACTATGATATTTAAATATTTCTTAACTAAAGATAATTTCTTCCACTACCGCCTGGTGTGTTCATTGTGGAATTCAAGAATATCTTCTATATATTTGAAGGAAGGATTGCATATACGACTGTATGAATCTGAAATGTCTAAACTGGCCTCTGATACATCGAACTCTGCTAGACTAGCAGAGACAATCTATTGTATTGAATTGCTTGACGATGCCAAAATTATTGATAAAGATTTCATAAGAGGACCTAATCATCTTGAATATTTTGTGAAGGTTGTCACTGCATGCCCCAACCTAGTCAAATTAAGATTATCTACAGATCATTCAGCGAGAGAATATTTGGAGTTGTTAGTCAGAGAACAAATAAATTTACCAAGCATCAACGAAATTTACGCTACACCAATGAATGGAACTTGCAACCTTGATAAAAGAACCTTACATATAAGGCTTAACCTTATCTACTGCAATCAAATTACAACCTTGATCTTCTACCATGAAGGTGTAGATATGGAAGAGTTTGGAGGATTGTATAAGTTTATTTCAAATTTTCGAAATCTGAAGGTGTTGGACGTGCGTTCTTGGAATGAAAAACAAAGAATTGACATAGCTCGTCTTATGAAAGCATGTACGCCAAATTTAGAGGCCTTGCGAATCTTTGCATTTCGATCAGTTATGAATGTGGATAGTACATTTGATAATGCAACAGATATAACACAGTTTAAAAGTTTAAAAAAGATATTTTTTCACGTATTAAGCATTAGCAGAAATACGTTGGAGTTTATCATGGCCAATTTCAAAAATCTGGATTTGTTTCGCATTATCACTCCTCCGCCTACTTTAAGAGACAATTCTAACTCCTTGTACAAGAAAGGAGAAGCTGAACCTTTCTTTCAAAAACTAATTTTATATTGTAATGATATAACAACCAGTAGTATTTCAATGATGTATGAAGAAAATCAAGAACGTAAAACATTTATAATTCCTTCTAAAAGGCTTGCAAAACAATGAGTTTAAGTAAATCAAAATCAATAAACTGAACATTTTATGACTTTAACTATATCAATGCTGTAAGACGAGCACGAATGATTTATGACAGTAGTGTAAAATTCACTTTAATGAAAATGCCAGACTGCCCAAGACAGTAACACCCGCTTGGGGTGGTACACACGCACTGCCGGTCAATGTTAACAAGTGATATGCTAGCAGTACGGTACGTGTTCCAGGTACAAATTCGCGTGATGGAGTATTTCTACCAGATGAAAATAATTGGTCTGACATGACAAATAGCGACTTTTATTCATATTTATGTACCTATTAGATAAACAAGCATCAATATTCTATATGAATGTGAAAGCACTATGTCCAATGCAGATACTGTAATTGTACATAGTCTATCAGTGATTTCAGTTAGAATAGCTCATTTTGATATTCACGTGGTTTAAGAAACAAGCAATTGACAAAGAACGAAAGAAAATAAAAACTCCTCGTGACTCTGGTGGCTTTCTCCAAACTCCGAGTATACTCACTTTTTTGAAGCATTTTTTTATTTATTTTTTGAGTGTTCTTTTGTTGCAACCCCTTTTTTTTATCTTTTTTCACAAAAAAAAAAAAACTTACGCATAATTGTAAAGAGATGAGTGCTTCAACATTTCTTGACACTTTAAGGAAGCATGAACTCTCACAGGTAAAAAGAGAGAAAAAGTCAAGTGTATAGATGAAAGTTTAATTAACAAAATATTGAAATAGTTTTACCCTACGTAAGAACAACAAAAAAAAAAAAAAAAAAAAAAATGAAACGACTTTTTTTTTGTTATTGTTAATGAGTAGTAAATTCAACTAAAATTTTATTTCTAGGTTTTCCACTCATGGTATCACTCATCTTCAAGGTTTAGCTCAGGTACGACGGGGAGAGAGAGCTCTATAACATATAAAAAATCTCCTTCAAAACTCATATTGTTAGTTAGCTTTCGTTACAAGATTATTCTAGACTCGGGATAACAGACACCGTCGATAGAAGAAAGATATTTGGGCTGGTTCAATCTATTCGTAAAGATACAGAGACTCGAAATATTTTACCTTCTGCTTCAGCCATGACAAGTGGTTTGCGTCAACCTCAAACTTATCAAAGCCGATTACCTCAACCCGACAGTTTCAGCACGACCAATCGTGGTCGACGCCAAAGTGTCATTGGGTCTCCCTCTACCCTCATCAAATCTCCACCTCTACAACAACAAACCCTCGAACACGCTAGGCCAATAAGAAACCGCACCATGTCAGATGCCCCACGACCTGACCCTTCTTTACTACATCATCAACGTCAAGCTCCATTTAAAGATAGAAGAACAGAGTTGAGAAGGTCTTTATATATGGAACAACAACCCGCTTTAGATGATGAAGAAGATTCAGATGAAGATGATCTATCCAAAAACAGAAAGTTTCGAGCTTCAGCTCCTTTGTTGGATGCTTATGGTGTACCCTTAAGCCCTGCTAAACAAAGAACTGCTGCCGCAGCAGCAGCAGCAGCAGCAGCGGCAGGTTCATCTGCTTCATCATCCTCATCACTGCCTACACCAACCGTCTTTCATAATTTGCCTCCCAGCGATTTAAATCAAAAAATCCGTGTCTGTGTTCGAAAGAGACCTCTTAGCAGAAAAGAATTGGAAAAATCAGATAAAGATGTAGCTCCTATGAATGGTACCCGAAGTTTACAAATCAACGAACCAAAGTAAGTGTTTATCGAGAGAAGATTTATATATGTATTTATTAAAAAAAAACAAAAAAAAATAAGGTTACGGTTGGATTTAAGTAGATACACAGAACAACATTCTTTCACTTTTGACGATGTGTTTGATTTAAATTGCGCCAATTCCATCGTCTATAAACGTACAGCACTTCCTCTGGTCAACTACATTTTCAAAGGAGGAAAAGCGACCTGTTTTGCCTAGTAAGTGACAACGTACTAAAAAGTAGCAAAAAGAAAAAATAAGAATATTTATATATAAAAAAAAAAGTGGACAGACAGGTTCTGGCAAAACATTCACTATGCTGGATCCCAAACAAGGTCTTTATATTATGGCAGCGCGTGATATCTTTGCCATGTTACGTGAGCCGGAGAATCAACATTTATCTGCATGGATTGGACTGTATGAAATATACCAAGGTCAACTCTATGATTTACTAAACGAACGGAAGAAATTATTTGCTCGAGAAGATGGAAAGAATAATGTGATTGTCACAGGACTTAAAGAATATCCTATAGATAACGTTGATAAATTAATTCAAGTCTTTGATTACGGTAGCAGCGTTCGTAGCACAGGTAAAGTCACTCATCTATCCAAGGTGTGTCTCTTTGATACTAATAAATAAATCTAGGTTCTACTGGTGCAAACGATAGTTCTTCTCGTTCACATGCTGTGCTTCAAATTTTACTCAAGCACAAAATAAACCGAAAAAAGATTCACGGCAAATTAAGTTTTATCGATTTAGCAGGCTCTGAAAGAGGTGCTGACCGTGGCGAAGCAGACACAAAGACGAGGTAGGTCTATAAATATATGTATACACACACAAATGAGACCCAATGTATTTATCTCGTTTGTCCAATAGAATGGAAGGTGCAGAGATCAACAAGAGTTTATTAGCATTGAAAGAATGCATTCGTGCTTTGGATCAGGATAAGCGACATACACCTTTCCGACAAAGTAAATTAACTCAGGTGTTGAAAGATTCTTTTGTTGGTAACTCGCGTACCTGTATGATTGCCACCATTTCCCCTGGTGGATCCAATAGTGAACATACCCTCAATACCCTAAGATACGCAGACCGAGTAAAAGAATTAAAAGGTGAACGAGACAGAAAGTCAAATATGGAAAGAAGCACAAGTGGATCTGGAAATAGTATACCAGATGTCAATCCACATACACAACAATGGATAGAAAATAACACAGAAGAGTACGAAGAAGAAGAGGAAGAGGAGGAGGAGGAAGAAGAAGAAGAAGAGGAAGATCAGTTTACACATGATGAATCCAATGATGATTATTATAGCAATGAATCTGATATTCTGGATGATGACACATTTAACGTGGACGAAGAAAACATCTTTGATGTGGATTTCCCTCATGAACAAGATGCATTGATTCATAACACATTTAATACTAGCAATCTATCTCCTCCCCAGAAATCACCGCCTTCTGTACCAGCAAGATATAGTCATCATAGTAGTGGAAGTCGACCCAATTCCATCTCATATACTGCTGAACCTTCCATCAATACTAATAATAACACGAGACCATTATCATTGCAGATAAAGAGATCCTCATCCACTTTACCTAGATCTTTCTCTATGTATTCACCCTCTCGAAATTCAATGGAATCTGATAATTCATCTACATATTCCAATCCACAAAGACCGTCTGCACCACAACAGCAACAGTATGTATCACCCGAGCCTTACCGAGCTCTTCATCCTGCACAACCACCACCGCCACCGCCACAAGCGGACCTGATATCACTTAGTGGAGTCCCCTCCTTTGATTACGGTAGCATGGACGAGTTTGTGAAATTTCATCGAGCGGAAATTCGAGAGATTACAGATTGTACAAAAAAGGAAACGAAATTGGTAGCGAATATCTCATTGGATTTATCATCGAATCAAGACTTTGATGATCATCATAGTGTGGACACAAAGAGTCAGACACAATTTCAGAAATACCTGCAAGATTTGGATGAAATTCTTGAACGAAAATTGGCGGCAGTGGAAGCTTTAAGAGATCGTATCAGTGATACAGTCAATCAAATCGAATTGTAATTTTATATTAAAAACAAAAAGAAGCAAAAACAAAAACAAAAAAAAGACTGTAATAAAGTAAACCCACCCCCCTCCACAAATCTCTTTCAATCTTTTTTTTTTTTTCTAAGAAAGAAAAGTGTTTATTTCATAAAATAATATAAAGGTCGTCATCGCGGCCGCAATATTGTAGTGAGTTGGAAAGTCAACAAGCAGCCACGCACGGCGACAATCAAGCAACGCGAGGGAACAAACCGTGTTAAGATGCGAACACATCCTCCCATTAAGCAACGACGCAGGTCTCCTTCACTTTACAGAACCTGACAATATTCTTTTTAGCCAAGAAAGAATCGAAAAAAAAAAAAAAAAAAAAAAAAAACGATAACAGTTACCCCGAGAAGAGTACGAGATGCTTCACACAAAAGGACAGCCGGTTTTATACAGTGTAGTAAAACATATCGAGTAAGAAAGAAACAAAGGCTGATTAACAAGTTGTTGGGTAGTCTTTTTATACTTTTATCACTACAAAAAGCGGCGGCTCCTAAACAAGTATTAAACAGGGCCCAACTAACTGGTATTTTATATCGTACTGTCACAGTTGAAAATTTAAGTGCATCCCTTTGTTAAAATAACACAATCAACACCAGTAGAGCCAGACATATAATAAAGTCAAAAAGGAACCGTAACAAGCTCAAATCACCGTATCCAAAGAAACGTACATTTCTGAATAATACATATTAACAAATTTTTCTGCAAACTAAACACCCCTCCTCTTTTTTTTTTTAATATTAAATTCTTCCCCTCCTTCGGTAAGAAAAAATAAGGAACACACACACACACACACACACACACACACAGGCGAAGAAAAAAGATGAATGTATAAAGTTTCACTTTTTATTTTTTGGTTTAAAAAATTCGACAGTCTAAAAAATGAATTTAGATGTTGGAAGGGTAAAGCATCTAGTAAAAAAAAAAAAGAGAATGAGTACATGGTTGACAGCATAAAGAAAAAGAAAAGACTTACAATACGGACGGAAGCACCGAAGACCTTGGGGGGCAAGTTCTTACGGAAACGGGCCTTGACGACACCGTTGGTACCGTGGGTACGAGCAATACGACCCCAGATGACACGGATCTTGGAACCGTTGATCTCACGTTGAGCACGGTAGACATAGGCGATACGCTTACCGAGGTAGAATTGAGCATCCTTGGTGGTTTGGACACCTTCAACTTGAATGAGAGAAACGTTAGGGTTTTGGGTACGCATGGCACGTTCGAAGCCCAAGACGCGGCCCTTGCTGTACAAACTATAAAAGACGAGTTAGTTTACAAGTACAATTAAGCCATTTAGAAATAAATCAATGTCATGCTGTGCTTTCATAAAAAAAAAAAATCACATTTTTAAGAATTGTTCCATCCATTGTTGTTTCCCCATCTAATGTCCTGTTTCTAATTTTTTTGATGCATCCATTGATTTATTTCTGCTTGTGATTAATGTCTTACCGATCGGATCCAGACATGTCTAATGATAAGTGATGAAAGAGGAAGGTGTATGAGTTTACGCCATTAGATTTTCCTTCTAACCACCCCATAGTGACCCATCCTGCATTTTTCGTCCCAGTCAATAAAAAAAAAAAAATTCAGCTCCATTCCGGACCGGACCAAATTTATAGATCTACCCGTTGTGTTTTGAATAGCAGACCCCAAAAAAGAGAGTGTGTATGGTTTTATTTAGGCGTGTAACAAAGTTATATAGGGCACTTCTCTTTTTCCTCTTCTTTTTCTCTTTTCTTTCCTTAGTACCCAAATGAATGAAAAGAAGAGAGCACATCATATCTCAGCGCCTATTTCACCCAATTATCAAGGGTTCGGGCACTCGACATCAGATTCATTTTTTGATGATTATCCACCACCACCTGCATATCAACCACCTCAACTCCATTCAACAATGAATGAACACCAGCAGCAGGTATTAGAACAACAGCACCAGCAGCAAAAATGTAACAACAATTTGAACAATTTTAATCAAATCAACCAATTCTACCTTCCAACTCCTGCACCACAAACTGTCATTGTCTATCGACAGCCCACTCGATCAAAAGACGCATGTTGTTGGGGATGGTAAAATGATATCATTCTTTTTTTAATTTATATTCTAAACACTCTTTCTATATAGTCTAGCTGCAATATGCCTCTGTTTCGGAGCAAAAGAATGCTGCTAGGTAAAGCAAAAACTATTATATTAAACCCATTTCATATACCCCTCTCTCCTTTCCCAAAAAAAAAAAAAAAAAAAATAAAAAAATATATAAAAATTACTTGTTAAATTAAGGTATGACAAACACACGTTTTTTTGAAAAATGTTATTTAGTAGTTTTCCATTGAAAGAAATTGCAATTAAATTGATGAGCCGGTCCATCTTTCGGTCCTATAGGTTTTGAGCAAATATAAAATATACGGCCCAAATTAGGTCCCTTTTTGGTGACGGTTCGCTCCAAACATGGTTCATTATGGACTTTACATCGTGGAACTTCCCGTGCCGAAAATAAGCTTGTCCATGCTTTTGTCGTTGTTTCCTTTTGCTCCACATGCTGAATAAGTTTATCCACATCATCATCTTTTTTATTACTATTGCCATTAAAAAAGGACTGGATAGACTTTTGTTTCTTTGGGCCACATGATCTTGACATTTCATCATCGGCACTTCGTTTACTTGGCGTACATACTGATAAAGTAGGCGTGCTACTACCGGTAGATTTGCTGAAATAGTTTGATAGTTTCTTTTGCTTGTTACTAAACTCGGGATAGTGATGAGACAGTAAGGGCGATTCATATGTCGTTGGTTGTTTATCCAATAAATCCACCATTTCATCCAGGAAATCTGCATACACTGGGCAATGATCAGATCCCATGATCTCTGGTTGAATATCCGAATATTTAAACCAAGACTTTAATCCTCGCGACGCCAATACATAATCAATACGTGTACCTGATTAAATTACGCTGTTAATAAATAATAACAAACAAAAATAGTCAATTTTACCAAAGTTGGCGGGCCTGTCATTTACAAAGAATTAATGTTCCTATTCAGTACTTTGTGTTCAATCCGGCTCTTACCTTGCATTTGTTCTCGTGTTCCAACCTATCAATAAGTAAGTATATTAAAATAGTTCACAAAAGAATATATATATATATATCTAAAATAGGCTTACAAGTGAACATTTTTTGACGATCTGGATGATAAAGTCGTGTCATATCAATCAATGGACCATTAGGAACCAATATCTGATCTAACCAACTTCTTTGTGGTAGATCCTTAAAATTCTTAATCCCATGTTCTCTGATGCTTTGTTTGGGATCGCAATGATCTATTTCTTCATGCACTGCATTTATGTCGCCTACCAAAATTACCTCTTTGCCCATCTCTAAAAAGTCCCGTACACGTTGTTCCACGCATACATGATAATCCATTTTAAACTCGAGTCTCGTTCCCTCTGAATCATTAGGGAAATAGATATTGAACAGGACAAGAAACCCAAAATCCAAGATAATACATCGTCCTTCCGCATCTAATTTTTCCGCAGGTGTAGGTAAATTGTACGTGAAACTGCTTCCGGTGTCTAGTATTCCAGTAATACCTTCATAGGTACGTTGTGGTTGAACGAAGGTGTCCTTGATATACACTGCTACACCAGAATATCCTAACTTTACTTTTGAAAACGAAAAATAGGCATGATAACCAGGGACAAGGGCCATATCTCGCGGTAATTTTGTACGTTGACACTTGATTTCTTGTAAACTTTTATGCGTGTGTGTGTGTGTGTGTGTGTGTGGGTTAATGGGAGGAGTTGCTTAAATAAAGGGAGACAGGAAAGTTACCATATAATGTCTGAATTTAACGTGTCCAGTAAATGCTGTCAAAAAGCGTAAAATGTTTAGACATGCAAGTGTTGTCCATGTTGCATACTATTTACTTTGTAAGTCTTATGTTCTGTCCATGGGTAGTACTGTAATGTACTTGAGAGCCCATTGACATTCCAAGTTAGAACTCTCATTACTGTAGTGTAAAAAATTAAAAATAAAAATGTGACAGGCTAATTAATTGTGCTCTTCATAAATCAATTTGCATGAGCGCCATATGCGCATGATCAAATGGCTTACTACAAAGTAAGAACTACTAGTAAATAATTGAGGGTTTATTTACAGAACATCACAGAGACCATTGTCAATGGCATATCTAGGTCTGCTAGTGGGGCAATGCGTGAGCCATGAATATTTATACTTGATCATTCATTATTATGTAATGTAATGATTCCTTTATTATAATCTATGACATTCTCAGCAGTGTCATCTGAACTATTTATCTGCATGTGGCCTGATTTTTTGAGGGAGCTTGACAAGGGTATTTATCTTGAAGTTGTCACACAAGCTTGTAACTTTGTCGTAACCTTCCAACTTCCTAGCCTTTACTCTTATGTTCCTTGCATGAGATTCCTCAAGTTCATCCATGGCTTGATATGATTCCTTGATCAAAAGCTAACAAGGCATTAATAAGAAATAAAATGACAAAATATGGATCAAATATATCTTACCCTCAACAACCAAAATAAGTCAATAAGCTTAATACACTGTAGCCCAGCCATTTACAGTCTGATCCCTGCCATTTAAAGTCTGATCCCTGCCATTTAAAGTCTGATCCCTGCTATTTACATTCTTAACTTCTCTTCACATGTCTTCGCTTGGGTTGGCACTTCGACTGAACCGATACAATTTGTGACATAGATCTTACTTGCTGGCATAGATAACTTCCAAATCCTGATCTTGGTTGCTAAAAACGCCATAAAATAAAACATTAGCGGATACGTCTTTAAAGAAAATAGAAGATACAAACGTGTTGCCTGAATAAAGAAAGAACCAATTTTTTTAAAGATTTCAAATTCGCCATAATGAAACTTTCGTCTGATTACATGCAACATGGTCACAAGACCGTACCCAGCTTTTATATAGTCCTGAGTTTCCTTGGGATCATTTTGCTGATGAAATGGGCCTGTTGTTTCTAATATGGCTATTTCTATCTTTATATATCGTATTTGGGCCAATCATGTAAAAAAGACTTTAGTGTAGACATCGTCTCGTTAAAATATCACCTCTTTTTTTTTTATGCCGTCAGCATTGTAGAAATGTCGGTTATCATTCATCAACTTAAGCTCTTGGGAAACAGCTTCCAATTTTTTTTCTCCCAACAAAAACTTAGTTGTAATAATTGATTTTGATAAAGACGTCAGAATTGGCCATAGGATGAAGTGATTATAGCTGATTTCATTTGCATAAACATCACTGTCTTCGATGAATAGACCGTTGGTGCTATAATTTGGTAAGTTAAATAGATACTGCAAAACCTGAATGATCTATCAAAGACTTACAATGATTGCAGAACGGTAACAAAAAACGCTTTTTTTAGGGTCACCCAAAGTGCACGTAGTCATGGCCCCAGGACCGGGTACCTTTTGGCTGTCCTTAAGAGATCACGGGACAAAATGCCTGTCCCTAAGGCAGGAGAACGTCTACACCTACGTATGTTTGTAAATTTTTACACGTACTTTTTAGATTCACGTGATCCATTCTTTTTCTGACATACCTTCGATCTTTGGAAAAGACCTAGAGGGTGTAGCATAAGTGGGAGTTTCGGCGCCGGTGAAATACCACTGCCTTTGTCGTTTTTAGCCTTGTACAAACGACGACCCACTCAGGTAACGGGGAAGTGTTGCTTATATTGAAAAGACTAGCCGTAGCCGTGATAATAAAAACAGAGAGTATATCTTTTGTTTTATTTAAAAAAAAAGTAATATTTTAGCGTTTTTTTATAAAAACCAAAAGTTGTTATTAACTAACCTTTTCATTACTTCTCTTTAAAAAGATGGTGTTATACAGGATATGAATAAAAAGAAAAAAAAAAAGATGAAGAAGGGAGGGAATTTTTTTTTTTTAAATGGGTTTTATTTGTAGACTGATAAATAAGAGCTGGCTTATGTCAGGATGATTTATTTGTTTATTCAATCAGAAGATCGTGTGAACGAGTTTTATTTATAAGCAGATAAACAAGAGCTGGCTTATGTCAGGATGATTTAATTGCTTATTTAATCATCCATATGTTTGAGCCTTCACATACTAGAAAATAGGGGTAGTCATAGACGTACATAGAGAAAAAAAGACGTAGGCCCAGGAAGCCGGTGAGGCTCAGTGCTTTGAAAAAGGATCATGCCAAGAAAACAGCAAGTAACCTTGCAATCCATAAAGTCGAATTAGAGAATGACGACGATGAAGAAGTTTTGGATGTGAAGGGTCTGAAGAGAGAAGCTGATGAGTGGGTCGGGATGCCTGAAAGAACGAAGAGGCGAGAGATTGATTTGGCTGAAGAGAATGAGAGCTTCTCGAAGTTACGTTTGTCAATCGAAAAATCGAATGTGAAAGCCGTGTATAATCCCGTTGGAGACGGTTATTGTGGATTTAGAGCAATAGCCTTTTTGCATTACGGTGACGAGAACAAATTCCAACTTGTGAAAAAGGATATGATGCTGGCACTTGAAAAGAACAAGGAATATCATGCAAATATTCTTGGTCAAAGTGTCGTTAAATTAAAGATTACGATAAGCACGGGATTGAAAGATGCAACAGAACCAGCCATCTGGTTTAAAAGCCCAGGTTGTGCTCCAGTTGTTGCTGATGCGTATAATATTCCTGTTTGCGTCTATAACTGTCCCCTGGATACATCTCGCCTGGACAATCCTTTAATGTTTCTTCCGGGGAGTATGCCTGTCAGACCCAAGGTCAAAGTGCAGCCATATTTGCTGCAAAATATAGAAAACAAGCACTGGTTGGCCTTGAAGTTTGGTCACTTACAGACGAAGTATCCACCTGTAACTCACCTGTACTTTAACATCGATGATTCGTACGAGACTCTTTTTAAGACGACTTGGAGCCTCTTCGGACAATTCCCTAAGTTTAGATCTTCAGATAAACCAAAGGGTGAGCCAGAGATGATTCAATTGTTGGATTAAAAATAAATAGTTTTATGCTTTTAACCATTAAATAAATTGCTTTCTATTCGGGTCTCTTAGGGACAGCCAAATTTTCTAAGGGGCAGCCATTTTTCTTAGGGACAGCCATTTTTCTTAGGGACAGTCAGGGTACGCGTAGTCGTAATGTTGGGATTATGATACTTTTATAGACATCAAGAGGTCAATATAACTTAACAACTTGAAATGTATACACATTTATTACAACCAAAATAGCTTGAACCAGTATGTGTGTTTTACAGCTTACTTTCAGCTTCTCGTTTAGTCCTTACCTTAATATTTCTGCGTAAGATTAAGATCAAACGAGCTCAAAGGCGAAAGAGTGATAATAGAATTGTCAAAATAAGTACAAATCGCTTAATATACATTTATTCGTAGTTGTTACATTGTTTTTGATTGTATATCCTTGTTCCCAGGTCTACAGAACATCCAAATCACAGATCTAACGTTGCGACTACGTGCACTTTGGCTGTCCCTAAGAGGCCCAAATAAAAAATGTCATGAATGGATTTTTGGACTTCAATGCAAGTAGGGCCGCTTCGGTTAATATTGTGTTCGAGGAAAGCTCGTCCGAAAGAATCTACCAATCACTTAGGGTGTTAATAAATGTCACTATTTTAAACTGTTGGTTGATCTTTTTACTCACAATAATATCAAATATGCCGTGATAGAATTCTTGATCTTTAACAAATGAGCATCAAATGTTAGGCCGGTTTTTTTGATTAATTCTTTAGGGTAATACTCCCGGGTGAATTTTGAGCCATGTTTATTGCCAAGTTGAACAATATTTAAATGCTCCAAACTATAATAAAACGTTTAATTTAATACAGTGGTCGATCTAAATAAATTTTATGCATACCTGTACTTATCGATGTTGCCATCATTTTGCATGGTCTTGAGTATTTCCTTCCAAACATCCCAAACATTCATTTCAACATCTTCCTCCACTACTATTTCTTCTTCACTCTATCAACGGTAAAAAGAAAGCGGTAAATACATAGAAATTATTTTCCTTCAAAGCTATTGTATACTTACGGTATCCTCCCAGGAATCATAAGGAATTTCAGAAAATTTTCTTTTCTTGTTTCCTTGATTCACCTTGACTTCCCCATGTGATTCCATAACGGCCGTTGACATTATGGAGATTATTGATAGTAATGTGTGTGGTGATCTGCTATATTGTCGCTACATTATATAAATCCATATCTATGACATCAATACATTGCGAAATGAAAAGTCGATTACCCATTTGTGGACTGATAAGCATCAAACTGCATTTGATAACTTGAAAAAAGCACTTTTGAGTGATCTGGTGTTATCGTACCCAGATATGAATTCTCGTTTTTGTATTAGATGTGATGCATCTCTCAATAGAATTGGAGCGGTGTTGTATCAAGTCATAGGTGGCAAAACTAAATATATATCGTTTGCGACTAAGAGCTTATCCAAAAGTGAACGTAAATATTCAGCTACAAAAAGAGAATTACTAGCTTTAGTATTTGCACTCAAGCGTTTTCACAAGTACATCTATGGATCCACTTTTACCTTGTATACGGATCATAAGGCTTTGACGTATCTTCATACTCAGCGTGTTGCTAACCTGATGATGATTGCATGGATGGACACAATTTTACAGTATGACTTTAAGATCGTTCAATTGCCTGGTGTTGCTAATGTGTTACCAGATGCGTTGTCGCGTTTATCGGAAGAACTGGAATCATCGTTAAATGAACTGGGTGGAGATAATGGCCTTATGTCCATCATGAGAAATAGTGCTGTCACTAAAGAACCTCTACCAGATATCTTGAGAGGTGAATACTTTACTCCTCCTATAGAGAATGAAAGGAATAGTTTGTTAGTTGAAGAACATTTGAAGGGTCATTTCGGTATAGAAGCTATAGTACATGCCTTAAAGAGAAAGGGTATTTACTGGACCAACTTGAAGAATCAAGCAAATGAGCTTATACAATCATGTATACAGTGTCAGAGACATAATATCACAAGCAAAGGTTACAATCCTTTACGACCTGTTACCGCCACACTTCCTAGAGATAGTTGGGGTATAGACTTAGGTGGCCCATTCACTATGTCAACTAAAGGTAATGAGTACTTGTTAGTTATGATCGACATTGCAAGTAAGTTTTATGTGTTACGTGCCATTCCAGACAAAAGCATGGCCACAGTCGCGATACAAGTGTTAGACATTATTGGGACATGGGGACCAATGCGCAAATTGCAAACTGATGGAGGTCGTGAGTTCGTAAACTCTCTGATAAAGTGCATTAAGGAGAACGTCGGTTTTGAACACGCGTTAATCTCGCAGTACCATCCTAGAGCTAATGGTGCAAGTGAAAGAGCTGTACAGTCTGCAGTAAACACCATTAAAAAACAAATTGTTGGTAACGTTGCTGACTGGGATCTGAAGGTGCCTTCTGCCCAATTGTTTTTGAACAGTAAGTATAATGCTAGGACTAAGAGTACTCCATTTTCGTTAATGTTTGGTAGAAATCGAAATGATTTTGTTGATTTTAGTCAAGAGAAGGATAGTGCAACAGCCGAAATGATTCGTAAAGAGTTGCAAGAAAAAATAAAAAGAATGACTGAGATAGTCTACCCTGCAGTGTATAAAAACGTGAAGCACATCACTGCCAACTTAAATTTGTTATGGTCTTCGAGCTTCCATGTTTTAAAGTTTGCAACCATAAACGTGACAATTTATAAGAGCTTGTCATATTCACTGGATTTATCCGTCTCGGCAGCCTTTAATTTATCTAGTAAAATGATTACATTTTCGGATGACTTATCGAATTGGAATCGGCGTAGCTTTGCAAATAAATCAGTGACGAATTGATATTCAGTAATTACTAGTCTTGATTTGGCATTAGTGGCAGACTCGATGACCTTTTTATATGCTTCGAATGTTAGTCATTCTTTATATTCTTCAACATGACGATGATTTAAAAGATTGATTGATTTCGAGACGCACAATTTGACAAATTCTAACTGTTCACACAATTGCTACGGTATCCTCTATATTTGACACACGAAAGAAAGTTTTTGAGATTTTAGAAATTCTTTTTGAGGACGAAGACATTCATGTTTTTGATGGTGAACTGGTTTCTGAAGCAACACAGCAAACAAGTATCATACAATGAATAGAGGAATTTGGCCGTAAAATTGATATCATTGCAAAATCTCGATTTGATGATGTAAACTTGGATCTAAGCTCTATTGAATTCAAGGCCCAAGGTGCAGATGACACTACTTTCATGAAGCAACAGTCTAAAAACATTCGTACAAATATCTGCATCTTGAACAATATTACTAGCCGCGATGCAAGCATGGTGAATATGCTTGGCGATGAGGTAATGCTCGGTAATGGTGCTTGACAATGGCGAGGTAAGCTTGTGTGGTGAAGCAAGTTTTGGGTTTTTTTTTTTTTTACCAAGCTGGATATAGCGTTGGGTATATGATATGGTGTGATTGCTGGGAAGTCAGATATGGCTTCCTCTTTCCTCTCACAATTGATGCCGTATCCGATATATTCGAGACTTTATCTTGCGACTGTATAAAAACATGGTCCATGATGCAAGTATGGTGAATATGCTTCTCAATGTCGAAATGCTCGGTGGTGCTAGTACTGGCCGAAGGTGAGATAAGAATGTGAAGTGCAGCAAGTTTTGTTTTCTTACCATGCTTGATATAACTTTGGGTATATCATATGATGTGATTGCTGAGATGTACCAACGATACATACTCAGTTTTATATATGGATTGGCGTGATCGGGAAGGTTACATGGCATTGCTTCATCAAAATAACGATACTGCTATCAGCCAATTTATCGATAAGCTATATATACCTAAAACGTTCATTATCCAAGTGTTCCTTACTAATCATATCTGATGCTTTGTATAGCAGACTGGAATTGATTGTGGTAATTGGGAGCGAAATTTTAAGTTTCGGAAGCACGTTGTTATTCAAAATGTGCTTCTTCAATCGTCTGAATAATTCAGCCTGCAAATCATTGATGTTGTTGATGTCGCTATTGCTGCTGCCAGCTATTTACAGTGTAGTCGTGATATTTATATTCCGGTGGTTTTTCGGTTGATTCAGCCTCTTTCTTTGGGATAGGTTGCACCTTTGCTGTACTTCTAAAACCTGTAGAAGTCTGGTTATAGCAATTGACCCAGTATTTCATCAAATGCAAAGGGTTCTTGCAATCAAGGTTTAGAGAAAGTTTAATTATCTGGTCCTTCTCTTTCATTACAAAATGGTTGAACGAAGCATCCGAAGCATAAGTGTGAGTTTCGGCGCCAGTGAAATACCAGTACCTTTATCGTTTTTAGACTTGCAAAAACGACGACCCACTTGATCTTCTTCCCCAATGTTTACAACTGGGAACGGTGAAGTACTGCTAATATTGAGAAGACTAGCCGTAGCCGTGATAACAAAAAATGAGAGTATATCTTTTAAAAAAGTAAAATTTTAGTGTTTTTATAAAAAACAAAAGTTGTTATTAACTAACCTTTTCCCAAATTTATTACTTCTCTTTGAAAAGATAGTGTTATACAGGATATGAATAAAAAGGAAAAAAAAAAAAAAAAAGATGAAGAGAAGAAGAGAAGGAAAAAAAAAATGTTTATATGTAGACTGATAAACAAGGGCTGGCTTATGTCAGGATGAGTCAATTGTTTATTTTATCAGAAGATCATGTGAACGAGTTTTATTTATAAGCTGAAACACAAGAGCTGGCTTATGTCAGGATGATTCAATTGTCCATATGTTTGAGCCTCTATATATAATAGAGGAGAGGTTGTATATCCCACTCAAGCTTAAATACAAGCAATTTGGAACTTGTTAATTGTCCATGTTTTGCACGGAGAAGAAAATAAAGTAAAACCAAAAGTGATACTGTTAGAACTAGGGAGAATATTGCCCTTCCATACTGAGTATATAAATATTAGTCAGAAGAATCAACAATTATAAGAACATCAAATGACGAGAGTACTATTTATGCTCGGGATCTATGCATATTATATAGTCCAGACCTATTCGATTGTATTGCTTTTTGCAGAATAAATATTTATTCGCCCCAGGGATGTGCCCTGTGTGCAGACTTCAACCGTAAGATGAGAACAAGCGGGGTAATGTGTAAATCATGATTAACTTTTATGTTATTATCCATCCTTAATGTGATGTGATGACTAACTTTCTTATTATATTTATGATATCCTCAACAGTCCCATCAGCATTTCAGTAATAGACTAAGATTGCATAATGATTATTTTTTAAAAATCACGTCAACTAAAAAACTAGTACGTAGAAATAAAGAAAAAAGATGTAGGTATAGACATTCTCGAAAATGGGGCCTAACTGTTCTCTTAAGCTACGCAGTAGTGTTGCAGCCAATATAAATGGACTTGATTTTACATCAGTTTTTATCTTGAATAAAATCTAGTTTTCTAATAATTTGTAATTGGCTCCTTTGTGTTTCCCTCAACTTTTATAAATATTGCTTAACTTAGGTCTTGACTTCTCATACAACATTTCAATCAAAGTTCATATTTTCACACACACTCGACTTGAATCACTTTATTATCAAACTGTGAAGATAGACATGACTCCGTCTCTATTAATGCTTTGTACACAATTTTCCTTTTTTTACTGAATCTTACACTTTTGTTACAGTAGTAATTCTGCAGTGAACGTTTCGGAAACCCTTTGTGATTTTTCTTCATTATCCTATTAAAAAGAATGTTTGTATTGGATGCACTACAAAATATTAGGCACGAGTTGTCATATACTACCAATAATTGCCTTCAGAAATCACGCAGTGTATGCTTTTACAACAGTATTTTTTATATATCACCTTATTTAGTAAATAGAGGGTTTGTATTGATTGTCTTCTCTTAAGACTAAATCACTCAAATCCCTCAGAGAAAGGTGCAGTCTGTCTGTAACTGCTTTGCATAATAGCCGTCACAAGACGTCACAATCTGCTAGAATAATTGATTTTTTTTCTATCTGGGATTAAGTAAAAATAAAAAAAATCTTTCTCCAGTTGCTTCCTTTATCGAATTTTGACAGATAATATAATACCAAAATGCCCAACGCAAGAAAAAAGAAGGCCGCCAAGATGGAGGATTTCAAGGTAAATAAATTTGAAATAGTGAATGAAAATTGTCATTGATACAAAAGGGTGTGCGGAAAAATAGAAAAAGAAACTCAAGGTGGGAAAGAAGAAGCTTGTGCCCGACAACTTTACTGATACTTCGTTCAAATCCAAAAGTAAACTCAAAAAATAAAATAAAAAATGTAGACATGAAGAGAAAAACACACTAAATAGTATATTATATCAATAGGTATCACACTTCCCAACCAGAGTATCAATGAAGATAAATCGCACGAGATCACCACCAGCCGTAACCTTACATTGCCAGATCTTGTTGTTCAATTAAAGCATTACAACTCTGGAGTCAAGAAAGGTAGACCATTGTCGCTACGCACTAAATTTTATGATTATTATTGAAGCGGGATACAATATACTCACCAAGATAATTACAATTAGAGGCACTTTCAGGGCTTACGGATATTTGTACAGCTCATCCCGAGCTTTTAGTCTCCTCTTTAGGGCTCGTTGTAAACGGTGTGCTCAAGCTTTTTGTGGATGAGGATCGCGACGTTCGAAAGGCAATTTTAAATTTTTTGAAGGACACATTTGTCGATATTGATTTAGTGGAACTCCAACCTTTCATGCCTTTATTGATTATTTATACCTGTTCTGCCATGACACATATTTTCGAAGATGTTCGATTAGATGCTGTCAAATTGATGGATTTGTGGATCCAGATTGCTCCCGATGTCATTGTTTCCAAGTTTTGGAATCGTGTCACTGGAAATTACATGAGTCTTTTGACCGTCGATTCCAACAGTATCAATACCGCTGCTCAAAACTCTCTCACCAGTGGCAACGGTGTCACCACAACTGCATCTGTCAAAGCTGCTGTCAGTAAATCTCATTTACACATTCACAAGGTATGACAAGGCAGACACATGGGATTATTGTAATCAATCATTCAACTACTTTTTTTATAGAACAAACTTAATTTATTTGTTAGTTTAAGCAAATTTTTGGAAGCAGGATTATCAGAAAACGATCAAGATAATTACTGGTTTTTATTGAATTATTTGGACAGCAAGCATGCACGTGATGCATTTAAGAAGAAGATGGCACAATACAGCGTAATGGATAGTACAAAGACATTGAGATGGGATGACAAGATCAGAAATGCGTTTACACCTACACATGCTATGGTTGCATCAGTTGCTCCATATCTCTCTGAAGGGTGTAAATTAGCCACTTACTCACAACTTCATTTGTTTGAATCCTCAGGACCCAAAAACAACAATGTTACAACCAACAGTGGTAGCCAAACTGCCACTTCCGAAATCAACAATAGCGAATTCAGTGCAGATGAAAGATTAAGTAATATCAAAGAGTTGATCGAGACCTTTCAACCTATTTTAGTTGCTTCATGGTTAGAAGCTGCACCTGCCGTATTTATATCTGTCAGCAGTATCTCCATGACACCTGCTTTAGAATTATTACATGAAGTTTTGAAATTGTCGTTGGTTCTTTGGAGAGCAATTGTTGGATCCGAAATTATCACAACATTGCCTAAGGAATGGTTAAATCAACACCTTCAACAGTTATTAAGGCATTTCACCGTCTTTTTCCCTTACGGTGCCGATTCTTTTGGAAACCGAGGATCCAAGGTGGACGATACATTACAAGAAATGAATATTATGCTTTGTGAATTGACATCCTTGTTTCTGCTGGCTAGAACAATGCAGAAAAATGCTACTTTAATTAAGAACAAGTCGGAAGCGAGTAAATTATCAGAACGTCAACAAACAAAGCGAAAGAGAATTGAAATGGAAGATGAACAAGAGGATATTCCCCGTTGGGCAGAAAATGTTGTTGACCATGTCTTGGGTGTCTTGGGCTATCATTCAGAAGATGGTACTATGACTTCTGCAAGCTCCAATTTCAGAATGGAAAATTTGGTCTCATTATTGCCTGCTATTTGGGGTTTCTTGAATTGTTTGGATTATGAACATAGTATCACCATGTTTAAAGCCATTCTGGGTTATTATAATCACTGTCAACCTCATTCAGCCACCAAGAGAGTTGCTTTAGAATTCATTACGCGTGTTTACATGGTAAAGTATTTTGAATGGTATGGATATGGGCAAAATTTAACTTTTTATGCTGTGACAGATCCAATCCACACCCAGTTACAATGGCCGATTCGTGATTGAGCCCTTTTCTGAATTAGCGAATTTGATGAAAGATTGGCTCCTGAGTCTTCCCAAGGTGCTCTGGCAATTACGTGCAAACCATGTTCAAACCAGTCGAGTAAGTGCTAAAATATGGAATAAAGTGTGGAATGCTAATGTTTTTTTATAGTTGATTTTAAACATTATGTGTGATATTGCCAAACGTAGTGACCGAGATGTGTTTGATTACAACACTTTAATAGAAGTAGAGAATAGGCTTGTGCCCTTCTTCTTTGTAAATATTGTGAGAGGACCTATACTTGGACCGTTTAACGAATTACCAAGTGATGTACAACAACGTGCACTTGACTATGTGGAATATGTGGATAGTCAATCCGAAAAAATGGCAGCTGCTATCAAACAATGTAAAGAACATAATCCCATTGGATTATATTCAGAATAAACTTATAAAAACACTTTATAATTTATTTTTCAAGTTCGGCTTGTGTTTTGGTCTTGAGTGTTAAAGCGTGCAATCCCTTGTTTTTTAATTCATCGTCTAATAAACCGTAAATCAAACGGTGACGTTGCATTAAGGATTTGCCCTTGAATGCGTCGGATACAACTGTCACTCTTTTTTATTCTTATTAGTCACCTACATATGAAAAACTTTTTTTTTTGTTTACCTGAAATGAGTTTCCTTGTTGGTGACACCCTTCATGGCTTCATGGTGAGCATGCTTGTGGGATTCGTTAATAGTTTCTAAAACGGTAGGGTCTAAAGCTTCTGTGAGCTATAATATAGAAAATACGCCATAAGTAACGTGTAGTGCGTGATAATGAACAGTGTCCGTTACCTTGGATTCAATGACGAGTTGAAGAGGACCTTTTTCGTTGGAAGACATGAATGTATTTAAAAATGGAGTAGTGGAGTGAAAGCGAACAGAGTGACGTAAGGGGTTTAAAGTAAAGACTTTTGACAGCATTGTAAGAAAAAGAAGAGAGTCCCAAAAAAAAAAAAAAAAAAAACTTTTTCTGATGGTTTAATGATGGGGGGAAATATAAAAATTATGTAAAAATTGAAAGAGCGAATTTAGATGACTTCTTCATCTGATTTATATTCATCGCGTTCGAAATCTGTTTGAGCATCGTATAATGGTAGACTAGTGGAATTACCTGTCTTAATTTGTAAGGATCTGATATTGTTGTCTTGACCTGGTGTGACTGAAATAATCTTTTCATAGGCAGACATGAAATTTTCAAATGCAATCTTATCATCTTGAGCAGTGGAAGCAATGCGAATAGCGTAACAAGATCCAGTATGAAAATTCATGTAGGTTGATTTGGCTGCACGTAAAATCTCTTTTTGTAAATCAGGTTTATTCAAATCAATTGGGATAGGCTCTCTTCGCTTCTTGTAAACATCCTTGCCCAATACTTTATGTAAATCCTGAATAATATTCTTTCCTGCAATAAACATGTCGTATTCGTCCATTAATGCTTGTTTCGATTGAGGTGTAGGGTAGAGTTTCTTGATGTGCTTAATATCGAGCACTTTATGAACACCCTTAATCTTTTTCTCTTTGATCATATCCTTATACTTTTGTTGTGCGTTCTTTGTAAATAAAACTCTATGAACTCCGGGTGTTTGACAGCCGTGTTTCAGCACACTAAATATACAGTTTCATCAGTATATATCTCACTCACTATATACATCCTGTTTATTACATTCGTGTGGGTCTACCCTGAGTCAACGTAATCTTTTTGTATGTTGACACCATTAACCAAATATCTTCTTCCTTCTCGGCAGTAGCACTCTCGTGTTTGTATAAAGCTTTAAAGGCCTTTCTAGCCTAGACAGAATTTCGCTGAATACATATGTGCTAATGGTTTCTGGTCGTGTCATACCTTGCTTTCGTTAATCTTTACTGGCATAATTGTGTGTTAGGAAAGAAAAAAAAAAAAAAAAACTAAGCCTCCACATTGGACAATGATAGAATTGAAAGCAAGTTGAAGTGACTGTCAAAGAAGAGAGGAGATTCATTTTCCACTGGAAGAATTAAAAAAAAAGTTTTGTTCTGTTTTATTACAACATTAAAACAATAATCATGTCTACTGACAGCATTTTATTTCAAGACATCTTTGATATTAAGGATCTCGATCCCCAAGGAAAGCGTTTTGACAGAGGTAAAAAACCATTGGGAACACTATAGAACACGTCGAATGAGTTTGGACTTATATATTTTGTCATTATAGTCTCACGTCTTGTCGGTCGTTCCGAGAATTATGAAATGGACTTGACCTTAGATTTCAATTCCGAGATTTACCCTTTAAAGGTTGGAGAAAAGTTCTCTCTCGTATTAGCTTCTTCTCTTTCCCTTGAAGCCAACGCAAACGCCGGTGGTGTCGAAAAGAAGGAAAGTTGGCGTGAACGTGCTCCAGGAGAGCGCGACCTTAGTGACGAATACGAATATGTGATGTTTGGTAAAGTTTATAGATACGAGGATTCTAACAAGGGTGCTTCAGCTGGTCAACAAGTGTAAGTTACTGCATAATCATATACAAACTGCCTTCCTGCCCAATGACTCATTTATTCAATCACAGTTCCGTATACGTTTCTTACGGTGGTCTTTTGATGTGTTTGGAAGGTGATTATAGACATTTACAAAACTTGACCGTCGGTGAAAACATTTACTTGTTGATCAGAAAGTAGATTCTGCCATTCATTTTTAGATTATTGTAATAAAATGGTTGATGTTGTATATAACTATATTCTTTCTTTCTTTCCCCATCAAACAACGCCACTGGATTATTACTGGTTATAGAGTTGTTGTTGCTAATGGTTACGGGGCTTGCTAAAAAAAAATATTCAGATCAGCATTATCATTATTATGCAATCCATTATAAAAGCTGTTAAAAAAACAGTCTATCATCAGCCTTTTTTTTTTCCTCTTCTTATATACAGAAAATAATGGTGAGATCCATATCTTTTTTCTTGCATGATTACATACTTAGTTTGGCTTTACAGGAACTTCTTTTTGGAAAGAAAAAGACTCCGGCCGAACAACTGCGTCAACATCAACGTAGTATCACCAAAGCTCAGCGAGAGTTAGACCGAGAAAGAGAACGTCTTGAAAGGCAGGAAAAGAAGTTGATTATGGATATCAAGAAATCCGCAAAAGATAACCAAATGGTAGTGTACAACAATGCGAGAAAAGTCGTAAATACTTAATCTTTGTAGAGTGCCTGTAAAACTATGGCCAAAGACCTCGTGCGTACAAGACGTAATGCGCAAAAGTTTTATCAAATGAAGACCCAGTTACAAGCTGTGGGTTTACGCATGCAAACCCTAAGTTCTAGTCATCAAATGGCACAGGCTATGAAGGGTGCTTCCAAAGCCATGAGCTCAATGAACAAGCAAATGAATCTAACTCAAATCCAGAAAATCATGATGGAGTTCGAAAAGGAAAATGAAGTAATGAACATGAAGGATGAAATGATGAGTGATGCCATTGATGATGCTATGGAAGAAAGTGACGAGGAGGAGGAGACTGACGAGATCATTAGCAAAGTGTTGGATGAAATTGGCATTAGCTTTGAACAAGAACTTGATCATGTACCTACAGGTATTCAAGCACCTGTCCAAGATATAGTGCAAGGAAATGATACTGCTTTACAAGATAGGTTGGATGATTTAAGACGAGAATAACTCATTTATTATTCTTCAATAATTGCGTATTCCCAAACACTCTTGTCATAATCCTCAATCAGTCCTTCTTCTTTTCGGTATTTGGCGTGCCATCCTTCAAATCCGTTTCGCAAAATCTTAACCTGTATCAATCAAATAAAATTAAAAAGTGTAACAATCTGTTAATAGGCTTTTGCTACCTTCTGATCGCTTTCGATGCCTAAATTGTTCATGGTCTCGCTATAAATACGTGCTGATTTGGGTCCTATTATAATCATCTCAATAAAGGTGCTCTACATACATTCTGTTTTTCATACCTCGTACTTGTGAAAGTGCACAGTGAAAGTACACTTTAGGCACATGAGAAAAGTCTCGAATAAGATCGTTGGCTTTATCGTACATTTGGCTAGCTGGGACGTTGATAGAACCTGGAATATGTCCACCCTATACCTGTCTTTAGTATCTTCGTCCGTTCTTTAGTACAAAAAAAAAACTTTACAATGTAATCGGAATCACGAACATCGACAATGGCATAGTCTTTTCCGGGTTGTTTGGTTTTATCCAGCACCAAATCATAGAGTTCTTCGGGTTCAGCAAATACAGGTACTACAGTCATTCTATGTTATTTTAAGAGTTAAAAGAAAAAGAAAGTAGACTTTAGCTCAGAATTGGGTGGTGTTTAAAAATATGTGTTACTCGATCCCCATGCACGCGCGTACTTTAGTAGTCTAAAATTGATCCGCTACTTTTGCAAAAAAGGGCTATCATTAAAAACACTGCAAAATAGATATTTTGAGTTGATATTGTTGGCTGTTTTAAGAGTAGCCATCCAAAGCCTGTGACATATCAGCTCGCCAATATTTTGTTAATTACTGTCATGTTATGCCCTATTTACATTGTTACACGCTCGATCCAGAAACTTAGATCTGTCAGGATTCAGTTTGTTTCACCTGCTTTTGCCGATGACCATGAATTTCATGCAAGAAGTGAAAAATATTTTAAAAATAAAGATATTTATTTAAAAAGGAGGACGGTAAGTATAGTTATCAGATAAGACATCATTAAGTTTGTAGACAGGACAAAATGCGAATTGGATACCCGCTAAGAAAGCCTTCTTGATATCTTGAGCCTTTACAATCTCTCCGTCGTAAGGTTGATCCATCGTGTTCACAGCTTCATTGACAACAATACAAGGAAAACCTTCTGCTACGCCAGAATATACGGTGGCATTAACGCAGTTATGAATCATCATACCCACCACCACCAATTTCTTCACACCTTTACTAAGCAAGTGTTGCTTCAGATCAGTGCCAACGAAACTGCTAACCTCCTGTTTCACTACAATTTTTTCGGTGGGCAAAGGCTTGACAATGTCATGAATTTCAGAACCGTGCGTGTTCTTGATGAGAAATGGATAATCCTTTTCTTGAGAGTCTTTGATGATATGCTTGACAAAGATAACCTCTTTTCCTTCTTGTCGGAATTTCTTGATCAGTTGGGCACAGGCTTGTGCAGTTTCAATTGGGCTGCAGGTAGGAAGGTTTCCATCGGGAAAGTAATCGTTTTGAACGTCAACAATAATAAGAGCTTCTTCAGACATGGTTCATATATACAAAGGAAGTAAAGATATTGTTTAAGCTATAGTCTATTTTTTGACATTTATATACTGATTTTTGACGGAAGCTAATTTCTCCGCGTGATTTCATTAGCTTATGTTTGGCATAACCTGTGGCTTACACGTTGTTGATTACAAATAATTTCTCAAGCAGTCTCGCGAATATGGAATTGTTGATCAAAACAACAATGATTTATCTAGAATCTTCTTGGAGCTGAAAGATCCTTCAATGTCATGGCCGCCGTAAATATTTCACTATGTATGTACAAAAGTAACCAAAAGCATAATAAAAAAGGTCACTCTTTAATTTTCATAAAAATCTTTCTAATTTTTAATGTCATATCAAAGTGGGTTGCTTGTATTTTGTCATATTGTAAACAACTAAAAGTTAAACATGTCCTCAGTAGATTCTCCATTTATGACCTCCACCCAACCATGCTGCTCTTTTTCCAGTATCCCTGCTAAGACCCGCTGCTCTTGGGCATTGGTCCTAGTGATTCTCATGTTGTATATTGTGGGCAGGCAGCATGAGTGTTCACTATAATCAGGTTCTATGTATTTAAAGATGGTTTATTGGAACATATATATTAAATTTTTTGGGTCAGGATGTGCTTCCACCTTCTCGTGGTCTGGCCTGTTCAACTAACTTTTTTTTTATAGTCGGCAACTAGGAGAATCACTATTGTTGCTTTACTTTTTATTTATAATAAAGTCTTTTTTTGTTTGTTTGTTTGCTTTAATATCTTCGTATAGTTTTTATACAATCGGTAAGTATTATTGACTTGGGCTGAAGATAGAAGCGATCAGGAACATGTTTTATGTAAGCAGTGATACACCAAGGGCTTTGAGCTGTATATTTTTTTAAAACCAGCAGCGAAGCCCAAAAATAGAAAACTAAAAAGAAAAAAAGTCTCTTTTGAGATACGATGTATAAAAGACTTTTGGCATATTGTATTATAGGGCTCTTTATTGTTGCCTTTGTCTTTCAACTCAATACGTACATTTCTTTTATATCCATTACAAAACCTACGCCACTACAGCATGAACGATACCAACGAGATTACACTACACTCGTCACTTACGCAATTACCTTGATGACTGGTTCATCTATCTTACTCTTCGTGTGTTGGTTCCAACAATACCAGACTAGAAGAAGTAAATTACTAGGTCATCGTTTAGAGGAAGTTGCCATCTCTCGACTGCAACGATGGCTAAGGTACGAATGGCGCACCTTTTCCTGTTCTTGGTGTCTCCTTGACATTATAAAAATTACCAGTCTATGTCTACTTAATGGCTGCATTCTCTACCGAGACATGGATAAAGTAGTCGAGCATGTGGAAAATGATCGAAACATGTATTTACAAACACTTGCGAACCGGACAGCTCAATTAGCTATTACGAATATAGCAGCCAGTGTGGCTTTATCAGCCAAACTCTCGATAATTCAACGGTATTTTTATGGACCGCAACAAACGTTACATTGGCATGTCTGGTTCGGACGGTTGGGATTATTACAGGCGCTGTATCATGCCACGTATCAGTTGCAGTTCAATTATGAACGACAAGGGAGCGTAATTGGAACGGTGACGACGAATATTCGACATATCACGGGTACATTGATGTTGACAGCCATGATGGTACTGTTGTTTGGATCTCACCCGGTTGTGCGATTATTAAGCTATCGGTTGTTTCGATGGACGCATATCAGCTCATTTTTTGTGCTGGTTGTTTTTGGATGCTTACATCATTGGTCATTTTATTTATTTTATGTCACGGTACTTGTGTTTTGGGTGACGGATCAAATAGACCGATCATACAGCACCAAATCATGCAAGGTGGAATCATTACCTGGAGAAATTGTGAAATTAACGTGCCACGTACCGTATCACTGTGATCAAATCCTGCCGGGTCAATTTATATTCATCTCGTTCGGTTCAACCTCTTGGATCAAGGCTTGGTTTCATTCTCACCCGTTTTCGATATGTAGAATGGATGGAGATCGGTTCGTGTTTTATGTTAAAGCGATTGGTAATGATACAAGGTATTTATATCAACTGGAAGGAGACACCATACAAGCTAGAATTAGTCGACCCTTGGGAAGAGGATTCGAGTTTGAGGATTATGAAAGTGTAGTGCTGGTAGCGGAAGGGATGGGCATCACACCGTGGATATCCGTGTTAGATCATTTACAACATGCGACTGCAAGGACAAGACGGGTCCATGTTATTTGGAGTGTTCGAAGTATTGACACATTTTATGCATTTGAAAAGGAATTTAAAGAGATGAGTGATATCGAATTAAGAATGCAGTTGTATATCACTGGATTGATCGATCCCGAAGAAGATGTCCATGTGCCAGATCATATCCAAGTGGGGCATCGACCTCAATATCAAGAAATTCTGACAGAGATACAGCAGGAAGATAAGCATAATATTGCGATGGGCATATGCACACATGAAGAAAGCATGGTTAAAGTTAAAAATATAGGATTATTTTATTCTTGGGAAGTGAAAACGGAACGATTTGAATTATAATAAACATTTTTTAAATTCTGCTTCTAAATGGTTGCATTGACTAATGACATTTTTACCAATCAAGGTGAGTCTACTTTCTCTTGTTTCGTGGTCTTCCCATGCATTTCCCTCCACTAGCGACAGTTGATCACTGGCTACCCCTTGAATGATGTACTTTTTGTTTAGATTTTCCTGTAGGTACAATATGCCCTTGATTCTATATATTTCGTACTGAGTTGTCGTGTTTTTAATGAAGAGCTGCACAGCTGATGGATCCACAAAGTTACCGGAAGCCAGCAACATGGTTTGTTCGATAGCAGGGTCATGCTTTTTCAATGCTTCCTCATTTGTTTGTGTCACGACTGCATGTTCAAGATCGAGAATATCTAGATCTTCTAATTTAGCAAAAGTGGTAGTATACAACTTGACATTTGGATTATGGCCACGAATAAATTTCTTCATGTGCTCTAATTCCTGTGCTGATACGAGATCTGCTTTGTTTAAGAGTACAACATCGGTGTGTAACTGTGCCAGTAATTCATTCTTATAGTGACTAGGTTTTGCTAGCTGAGATTGATGAAAATGTTTGGCATCCACCAAGGTGATGATTCCATTCACATAATAGTTTTTCACGATATCATCCGTTCCCTTTCTATCTGCACCCTGAGTAATTAATTGAAGTATAGGAGTAGGATCTGCTAATCCGGTTGTTTCCAAAATAACATGCTCAATTGACTTTTCTTTTGGTTCATGATCATTACGCATAGCGATTTCCACAAGTGCATTGATTAACTCTCCACTGGAGGAACAACAAACACAACCCCTACTCTAATTCTATTAGTGAAAAGTAAACAAATAATAATATCTTTACTTTACATGCCAAATTCATACAGATTTTGTATGTCTTCTATTTTATCTCCATGCAGTATCTCGTTCTCGATACCAAATGCTGCAGCAAACTCATTCTCAATCACTGCAATTCTTTTCTTGTTGGGGGACTGATGATTGGTGTTGAGAACTCGATTTAACAGTGTTGTCTTTCCCGCACCCAGGAATCCAGTAATTATAGTAATAGGAATACGAGGCATATTTTAAAATTAATTTTTTTTTTTCCTTCTTTCCCCCACCCCTTTATATAAGCCAATTCTTTGATTATTAATGGTGTAGTCAGTTCACAAATGAAACTCAGCGCGAATTTGTAATGCTTTGTTCCACACACCCAACACACACAAAACAACACCCACATAAAAAAAGTCTGTGCGTCAAAAAAAGCTTTTTTTTTTGTCTTAATAGGAGAATAAAAAATAAAAAAATGTTATTGAAAATGGAACTTCTCTTTCATCATGGAATCATCGGCTATTTGGACGGTTTTGAGGGTCATGCGGATAGCTCAAAAATGAGCTCTTGCGCTTTAACATGCTACCAAGAGCAACATAGGCATGTGACCCTCCAGCATAACTGCTTCTGGTATGCATTGGTTCTGCCTCAGTTACTTGCACAGTATGTTTCATACTCTTTACTTTAACAA